>VDFB02199988.1:0-25018 GCA_007258455.2 Sequoia sempervirens
TATGCTTCGATAGCTTGTTGACTATTGCATTGGATTGGTTATACCTTCCATGTTTCAACCTATGTTTGAGACTTCTAAAGTGCATCCTAGCAAGGTTTCCGTATGTCAGGTGTGAACAAGAATACTCCTATCTATTTGTCGAGTCAAAGTCCATCACACAACGCCATCCTGGTCCTTTATACCTTGATGCATCGTGCTTAGGTGTGTTATCAAACATAAAGTAAGTGACCCTTTGAAAATCCCAATCCTTAATAAGCAAATCATCCATCTATCATCATCATTTCTCATCATCATTTCTCATCGTCATTTCTCATCATCATCTCTCATCATGGACTTGTTGGATCCTCTTATCATCATCTCATTTCCATGCTAACATCATCATCACCAATGCATCCATCATACATCTTGCATCCTGCATACATCTTGCATCCACAAACCGTCAGCATACCATATATCATTCATATCATACATAATAGGAAACATCGATCATTTCACATGCATTGCATTTGCATCATCTTCATAATATAGATCTGTTAGTCTAAGCATCTCATAACTCATCCATTGCATAATCACAGCATATCACATCATCAATCCCATCCATCTCGCATCATATCACCATTTAAGTTGTTTAGGATAATATAGATTTGTTATTCTAAGCATCTTAAAATCATCTCATTTTGCATCATCATCCATAACCATCCATTTTGAACCTCTTTATCGCGAGATCGACCCTCAAATTGAATCTTTTCGCTCGATCTCTTGAGGGGGCAATGTACCAGTGTACTTTCTGGCAAGTTTATTCTTTGAACCAATGCAACAAGTACATTGCTTCAAAGAGAGGCAAAATGTAGATGTGCAAAATTAACATTATGCATTTGATCGGATTCAATCAAATTAGATGTCGCATTGGGACCATTCATCAATTAATCAGGTGCACTTTCATCCATTCATTAGATAATTTCATCTCCTAGGATCATTTATTTAAAATCAAATAAACATTATCATCAATCTTTTAATAAATCAAACATTTATTTAAATCAAATCCTAAGTCATATTCCATCATTTTCTAATTCAAATAAATCAAATATCAAAGTCTTAATAGTCAACTCACCTAATCAGCATTAAATCAGCATAATCATCATCTATTTAATCTAACCCTGATTAAATGTTAATCCCATCCCACTTGCATTCTCTAGATATCTCCACTTGCACAATAAATCAATTTTATTGATTTATTAAAAAACCCTCATTTTCCCTCAACATGACAAGTCAAACATTGCATTTATTGCTGTTTTTCTTGTCCCCCTCTCTAAATTTATTGCAAATTTGAATTCAAATTCTCCCTCTCATGGGCACTCTTCCCAAATCTTGCACAACCATTGACCTATCATCATTTGACAAGTGTCATCTTCTCATTAGAGGATCTTTAGTCCCACATTCACCATCTTGGCCAATCTCTCATCAAGAAAATCTATAAAATAAGGCCTTCATTCTCATTCATGTATCCACAATTTTATGCAAGGTTACTCTCTTGGTTTGAGAAATAATCTTGTTTTCATCTCCATTGCACTTCATCATTTTAACTATTGATCAAGGGTTGGGAAAGGGTCACTAGCACATGTGACACCAATCCACTATGGAATAGGTAACTTGCTTTTTTTTTCATAATGCTTTAGTCTTTCTATTATCATTTGTTGCATTTGGAAGCATTCACAAGGTATTTCATAGGGTCATGCTTGAGAAATTTGTGATTTACTAACCTTGTATGAAGTTTAGTTTTGCAGATTTCAAAAACATGCACCACACTTATTATCTCTTGTTCACTAACCTCATATCCCAGTGCAGGGATCCATATATTCCTTGTTTCAATTGCTTCCATCATACATATATATTTAGATACTAGAAAAGTGATATCATCTTTGTACTTTTCAACCATACTCCTTGGAATCCTCTCTTTCATACATTCTTTTCTAGAATACAAAAAAGAAAGTAGTAAGGGCATCATCATGTGGTTTGATATCTCCAAGGTTCCTCATATGCTTTGCAATTTGATGTGCAATAGGTCTTCCACTTATCCAATTTACCTTTCCAACTATTGGAAGCTCCTTCAAGAAATAGATGAGTAAGCACATAACCAAAGTGCCATAATTAAACACATATTTCTTTTCCTTTTTCTACTTTAGATTTTCCATTAGTTGTTTCCTAATAAACTCACATAGGTCATAATCTACACCATTTTCTACCATCTCATGTGCCACATTGGTTGGGGTGACATATAGATTGTCTTTGTTTGTGTAATGAATTTTGTAACCAATAACCATGGCAACATATCTAACAGTTGGGTTTCTAATGGCATTGAAAATAATCTAGCTCTCTTAACATAAGTAGCAGTAGTTTTCTCCATAACCACTTCATTTTTTATGGATTTCAGCATGAGAACTAGTCCAATGGAGCATAGACCGGTGACCTCTCTTACCACTTCCTTTGTTATCTTGTGAGGCATATAAGTCCAAACAAACTAATCATGAATTATGCTAAGGGCCATTCTAATCCACTTGACATCATAGAAGAAATTGGGAAACCATTGCCATACATCTAGTTTTTTTCATCTAGGTTTTTGTATTACAACTTTAGGGAGAAATCCTCGCCAATTAACTCATTTTCCCATACATCACTTAATTAGTGGGAGAATTCTCTTCTATTTTTTCATGAATGTAATCCCTAATATCCTCAGTCATTAGAAGAACCCCATGTGGAATACATAAGAATGCACCTAACAAGTCATCATCTATGGATTTTGCAGGGTACCTCTTGAATTTTGGTTGTGGTTTTCTCTAACATCTATAACCCTTGGTATAGACATTGCAAACTAGATTTAAACATCTTTCAAAAAAATATTTCTAAAAACTAGGGCACACATGATTTACAAAATACCATTTTACTTTGTTCGTCAAACTAGAGTTTTGATGCTCTGAATCTCAAATTTCCTTATACACTTTGAATTCTCTTCTTGTTGCTTTGCTCCTTCTTGAATTATTTTGTGAAATGAATTTTCCATAGTGAATTTTCTTATAACCCTTTGATTTGACCTAATTTTTTATTGAATGCTTCAATACATAAAGTTGGCGACACTTTATTTGTATGAACAATTAGCTTTCGATACTCCAAAAACTTTCGTATCGACATATTTTCTTCCACAATCTTCACCAATAGATCAAGCATGTTGATCTACATCATAAATCTTCATGTTGAGGGTGTTAGCACCTCTTTTCTAGAGGGGGATAAAAGATATCCATTAAAGCTCCCCCTAAGCCATAGCTTTAGGCTTAGTTTCCAAAGGAAACATTTGCACCGAAGGATGGTACATATTATCCCTTATTTTTTGTCTCTTCCTTCTTTCTCCAAATCTTTTCCATTTCCTTCTAAGTTACTTCAGCTTGGTCAACCTTTTTAAGTGGTTTATTCCTTTTTACCTGATTATCCTTCCTTTTGTTTCTACTTTTGCAAAATTTAGTAATATGTCTAGGTCTACTGCAATTGTGACATCTAATATTATTCTAAACATTATTCCTTCCATTCACTCTAGATTTGCATTGATTAGCTTTGTGTCCAAATCCATAGCATGTATAACAGCAACCATTGAAAAATTGAATCATTTGACTTCTACATTCACTTGCTATATGACCAAATATTTTGAATGTAAAACATTGACCAGTAAAGTATGGGACATTATGATTCATTCTACTTCTACATCCCTTTGCTTTATGTCCAAATTTATTGCAAGAATATCAAAAACCATTGGAATATGGGTACCTTTGAGCATTTGGTTGTCTAATCGGAGGTCTTCTAGCTTCATTTCTTCGATTCCAGATATTGCCATTGTTCTTCTTGTCTTCAATCTTCTTTGGTTCATTGATCTTCTATTTTGAATTAGGTGTGTGATCTGCTTTTGAGCTTTCACCTTTTTCAAATCCTAAGTTATCTTTTCTTTTAGAGACTTTTTGTCTTGCAATCATCTCATCAAGTCTTGTAGCACTCATTTTTAAATTGTCTTCATGAATTCTTGCTAAATTTTTAGATCTGATCTTAGGGTATGTGCAGGATCATGATGATCCAAAAAGTGGCGATATGATGGATATGTGTAGGGTATGTGGCTGACGACTTTTTTTTACCCAAAATTGATGAAATGAAAAGGGTTTTTAAAGGAGATTCTCAATTTTCCACCAATATAAATTATGCTTTACTTTGAATTTAATAAATAATTATTATTCATTTTCTATTTGAATTATGACTAAAGTCCTGAATTGATAGGTGATTGAAAAACATCTATAGCTTTCAAACGATATCACATTTTTTTAATCCAAAAGATGTGTCACATTCTATGCTTCACATACTATAGGATTGAAAAAAAATGAATTTCATGAATTTTTTACCAAGTTAAGGTGGTCAGACATACGCTTTTTCTTTTTTTTTTAAGTTGTAATAAAAATGCATAATTAATTATTGACTTAGAAAAAAATTACAAAAAAATATGCATCACATCGGGACATGATTCCTCTACTTATATGTAAAATATTATAAAAACATATATCATTTTATTGGGGTTAGGGTGGTCAGACAGATACCTACTTCTTTTTTTTCCCTAAAATTTAAGTACTACTGCATTGAAATTTCAAATTTTCACCAAATAGATTTTTTTTTGTTCTAAATAAACCTAGTAGTTTAGAAACTAGAATCAAATTTGCTACAGATTCTATTCTTACATATTTTTGAAATAATATAGATAACTTATTCAAATTTTTATGTCAAGTTGCCTAACTCTGATTTTTCTAAATTTTTTGTCACTTAAGGGTCTTTTTTTCCATGATGATCCTGCACATACCCCTTAGGTTTATCACTTCTCATTGAAGCCTTATACATTCCTTAATTTTTATTTTCACCATTACATTCAAGAAATCTTTAATTCTTTTCTTTTCTTCAACTTGCACTTTTAGGCCGGTGATAGTTTCATTTGCTTGTTTCAACTGCTCACTAAATTTCTTATGCCTTTCTCTGAACCTCTTGATTTTCTCTCTCATTTTTTTGATGCATTCATTTGCTTCCTTGACATTTTCCTTCAGATCTATGTTTTCACCTTCAATTTTATCTAGATCTTCAAGAGCAACTTTGAGTTGTCCATCTTTTTCAAGCATGCAATCTTCTTCTACAAAATCAATAACAGGAATCTCTTCCGAAGGAATACGAAATTTCCTATCAACCATGTGTTCAATCTCCAAGACCTTCCTAAAGTAGTTAATCTCTTTCCAAGGAACCAATCTCTGATACCAATTGTTGAACACCCGTAATACTAAGAGGGGGGTGAATCAATGTTCTCTTAAACCATTCAAACATTAAACATCCAATTACTAATGAATATTCAATTGTAGTAAGGAAAGAGAGCATGAAACATCCACAATATCACATAACACATGAACACTAGGATTTTTACGTGGAAACCCCAAAATGGGAAAAACCATGGTGAGGGTTAGCTCACAATATATTATAACTAGTTATAGTATATTACATAAATGCTCACTACAAGTGGACTCGTTGTTCATAGAGAAAAAGATAGAAGAGAGTTGGTAGCTCACAACCTATATTTGAACTGGTACAATTGCATCTTATGTATGCATGAATTACAGTTCCATTGAAGCATAATAATACACTTTTTCTAATTCTAATTCAACACTCTACCTCACTCTTATTCACACAATTTTGATCTTCAACTTAACATTTGCAACTCAAATTCACACTTCTCTACTCAAACTCACATCACACACAATACATGCCACATTCATTACATCAAAACACTAAAAACAATTCAACATATATATCTACATCAAGTATAAAATGAATTAGGTCGACCTAATTAGATGTAATACCCAAAATGTAACTTGTCGGCTCTAAAACATTTCATCTACACAATGTGCCACAATTCAAAACTAAAAAAATCTTAAGATAGGTTGGTATGGACCTATAATAGATCCTACATAAGACTGCAATGCAAATTTACCCTTCGCACAACATCAAATGTGTTAGGTCGGCTCCATATGAGACCTGAAAGCAAAAAACTTCATCTATGTATCCACATCTCGACGTGCATTGACCTCAAAAATTGATATCATCTGGAATCCATGCTCAACTAACATTTGGAAACTTATCTTCAACATCGCAAGGCCAAAAAATCATTCACGACAAAGTGCAGATTCTCCCACACAAACACACTATACAAAAAGATAACTATGAATTGCCAGGCCGAACTCTGTTACTCATATCTCTCAAACTACTTGTCCAAACAAGATGAAATCTTGGATTTAGGTGCATCTAACATCCAAAAAAATTACATGTTAGAAGAACAGAGTGACATATTCATTTGTGGAGTGGTGTGGACCCAAAAATCATCGCACTGTTACACTATACTAGCATATTTGACACTTAGTCAAATTTCTATGCAACTAAACTTTCTGGACCAAATAAACTTGCACAAATGTCTTCCTTAACATTTCAAAAACTTGTTAGGATTAATCAAAATAATTTGCAATAATTTTGACATCAATGACAATAATGTATCACATTGTTATATACCTTTCTTGCTCATGTTGCCAAGCAACATCATCAATGACAAACTTCAACAATCTCCCCAAACTTCTAAAAAGTATTCTGGAAGAAATATTTTATAATTGAGGAAGATGAATAAGTAGGAGAAGGGTATGTACAAGATCATGATGGGCCAAAAAGTGGCAATATGATGGGTAAGTGTAGAGTATGTGGCTGATGACTTTTTTTACCCAAAATTGATGAAACGAAAAGGGTTTTTAAAGGAGATTCTCAGCTTTCCACCAATATAAATTATTTTTTAATTTTAATTTAATAAGTAATTATTATTCATTTTCTATTTGAATTACGACTAAAGTCTTGATTGATAGGTTGATTGAAAACATCTATAGCTTTCAAATGGTATCACATTTTTTTAATCCAAAACATCGTCACATTCTATGCTTTACATACTATAGGATTTAAAAAAATGAATTTCATGAAGTTTTGACCAAGTTAAGGTGGTCAAACATACAAGTTTTTTATATTTTTAAAAGTTGTAATAAAAAATTCATAATTAATTATTTACTTGGAAAAAAATTACAAAAAAATATGCATCACATCGGGACATGAGTCCTCTACTTATATCTAAAATATTATAAAAAATAATTATCATTTTATTGTGGTTATGGTGGTTAGATGGACACCTACTTCTTATTTTTTCACTAAAATTTAAGTACTACTATATTGAAATTTCAAAGTTTTACTAAATAGATTTAAAAAAAAAAAAAAACTAGTAGTTTAGAAACTACATTCAGTTTGCTATAGATTTTATTGTTACATATTTTTGAAATAATATAGATAACTTATTCAAATTTTCACATCAAGTTGCCTAACTTTGATTTTTCTAAATTTTTTGCCACTTAAGGGCCTGATTTTTCCATGATGATCCTGCACATACCCAGAAGAGAAATGCAAATACAAAATATTTTACAAAACACATGAAGAATTTATATTTGAGGTATCGAAGTATCTCACTAAAATGAATAATCAATATAAGGAGAGAAAATTAGAAAATATTATTCAAAGAATTCAAAGTTGGATAAAATCAATTGAGTGCCTAAAACAAAAGTTATGACTCCCAAAAGTTGAGACATTGTTTGTGATAGGAGTTACACATTCCAAAACATGAAAGGAGGTGCCTAAGGGAATCTATGGAATATTTTTGGCATTCCCAAGGCAGGGAAAAGATAGTAGAGAGTGGTAGGTTTTGAGAAAGGATGGAGAGAAAATACAAACCATATTTGAAGCTACAAAAGAGACATAAAGCTTCATAAACAAGGGTATTGTAAGGTATAATATTATGATGTAACCTATTGAAGCTTTTATCCTCTATTTTGTTTTATTTTTCTTTTTTTGTAATAAGAAATCATTTTGAATCAATGAAATTCATATGTTGAATGTGTTCAATCTCTATTTTAAGTGTGTTGTGTGAGTTAACTCTCATCAAAAAATAATGAAGATCAAACGTCAAGGGAAAGAAAAGAGTCAAGCATATTTGATTCTCATTAGGCATCTAGATGTATGGAGAGAGTTATATGAGTCTCAAAAGAGGAAAACTAATTACTTCTCAATCTCATATTTAGTTTTAGGCCTCACTAAACAAATATAATAAATACTATGACATGAGCTATATGGTGATTAGTGGGTGAAGCCACATAAGTGGTTTACACTTTTGAAGAGGAAGGAAATTTCAAATTTTTCCCATTCCTCATATCAAATGGGTTCGGTCGAACCAATGAAATCCCCTATTAAAAAATCATACTAGAGTGGGTTCGGCTGAACCCTTTTAGTATGGCTAAAACAAAAAAAGATTTCATTTAATTGCTTTTTTTAATTGCATGGATTGGTGGTTCGGCTGAACATGGGTTCGGTCAAACCCTAGTTCAACCGAACCTTTCCAAGATGTTCGACCGAACACTTGTTCGGCCGAACCCCTCTCTTTTTACCCTTGCTTCCTAAGGCACCAAAATTGTTGAAAATTTTGCGTTTCAAAGCTTGATTTCAGAATGAAAATGGAGAAGATCTCAAAAACCCAATTAGTATCGGGTTCCCCTCAAAATGAGTTATCCAACGAATATAATTTTAGTATGTTTTGATTATATTATCTATCTATTTTTTAAGTTTTATTAAATATAGGTTTTTCACTGAAAACAAAACTCTCTGTTCTACACAAGTGGAAAAATAGAAGATTATCAAAAAAAAAAAATTAAAAATATGAGTGCACCAGATATTGGAGTCCTTGATCCAACAAAAAAAAATAATAATTCGATACATACATAAAAGTTATGCGTTATACGGTCGTGTTATGTCTGAATTGTAATTGATTTGACTTTAAAACTTGATTAAAGAAAAAATATTCAATAAAAACTATCTAACCAAGTGGAAGCACTAGATATCGGAGTTATAAATCTAAATTTGAAAGAATTGGAAATTTATCTTTCAAGGAAAAAAGTTATGTTATACGGTGTCGTCACTTTTTAAAAATGCTATTTTTTGAAAAAAACCAATTTTCGTGGGAGATGGAAAAAGAAGTGCAATCTGATTCCAAAAAAATTGAAAAAAATATTTTTAGAATCTACAGACAAAATATGACAAGACTCTAGTATGCATCATCTTCAAATTCTTTACGATTTAATCGCTATAGGTGCCCGAATGTGGAGATTGTGTTAAAAAAAAAATATCAGTGTCCAGTTAGGCCAAAAAGTGTAAACCACTATTGTGGGATCACCCTAGTCTAAGTTATATATAGAGTGTATGTGGAAAAAATATGAATTACTTTCAATGGACCTCTAAATTGTAAAGATATTGTATTTTAGTGTAACTTGTAGGCTAGGTTCAAGCCCATCCTCAAAGAAAAGATATGTATGATTAAAGGTCTAAATATTGAAGTAAAAGTTTTCTAATTGGCTCTAACCATCTCGACTTCTTCAAGCTCCATAGATATAATCTCTAATAACTCTACTTATCTTCCTTGTAGAAAGATTTAGTGTATTGATTCAATAATTATATAGAGGAAACATTTCCATGTTCATGCCCATAAGGTTTAGTAGAACTTAGAAGGTTTTATATATTGGCCAAAGTAGATCTTTTGTTGTAGTAATTGTGTAGAACAATAAAAAATGTAATAGGGGTATCTAAATAAGTCAACCAAAGTATTGACCCATCATCTAAGTTGGTGTATCATAGTTACTACTTAAAAGATTGAAACAATAACGAGTGGGGTAGTACCAAATTCAATGTGAATGATGTCTTCAATCTAGATGATCTTTTAGCATGAAGATGCTTGAGTAACATAGATGTAATCACTTTCAATTTGTTTTGAATCAGCTTTATTTTAAAGTAAAAATCTGAAATTTACACCTATAAAGAAAAGTGTAACAAGTAAACAAAAAAAAAAATCTTAATCTGAATATCTTGAAATTAAAAGTAAAAACACTATTTCTCGAGAATTATAAAATCAACAATATTTTCCTTAAACTATACTCAACTCTTTATGATAAATTGAATTGTAACCAAGAGAAATACACATGAATAGACCCTTTCTGATATAATTTTTAGCATTGACTATAATACTACCTTTAATTTTTGTTCATATTTTGGCCCATAGGCCAATATTACATGAAATTTTTTTTTTTATCGTTGTACCTTTTTAAAATTTGTTTGGAATTTTTCGTAACTTTTGAGTTCCTCTTGAACCATTTTTCATTTGGAGAATTAACTCTTCTTTGTAAGATTCAGGCTTCTCTTCCACGCCATTTGTCAATTAGAAGAATAAAGAGGATGAAGGTGTCCTGAAAAGGCAGATTGAATATTTTTTCCCTCATCTCTAGATGCTAAATTGTTTCTGTTTAGATTTATCCAGAGACTTAAATCCTAACTTAGAAATGACATTTTCAAAATGAAGAAATATTATGATCTCATCAAAAGTAGCAGGAACAATTTGAACTGTCACAAATGTGGTGTAGCAGGCTCACTAAGCTTCTCCAAATAAAATACAATGCATACAACAGCAGCAGCTAATCAATTTAAAATAAGAATCAGACGAATCTGAAAGACAACAAATATGTACAATAATTCAGTCCATTGTCCAAAAATCATTGATAATACATTTCAATAGTACTTTCAATCATAAATATTATCTTTCTATTATTTTAATTAAGTTGGGTTAAGAATTATAAAAAATCAGATATTTTGGATTATATAATATGATCTATAATCATTTAATACTGATAAAAAATCATGTAATATGATTCAAAATATCAGCTTTTTAAACTAAATTAAGACAATTTAATCCAAAATAATTTGAAAGAGACCTTACAAATATAATAATTTGTATAATAAAAATTTGAAATTAAGAATTTCTTTAAATCTAACTATATTATTTTGAAGCTTTGAGAAACTATTTTTCAATAGAAATCCTTTTGGCTAATTTAAGTTTCTACATCTTTGTATATAAAGTGAGTTTTTAAAAAAATTGTATCAAAGAATGATAAATTATAGTTAAGTGAGTAGTTAGAGAGGCCACAGGGAATCAAGTTACAGTTAAAATTAACCAAGTAGTATAAACACAATAATTTTAGAATAGGAATAACGATAATGTATGTACAATTGTAAGTTATCATAATAATTATAGGCTCCATAATATAGTGTATGTAATTTACTTATTTATAAAGTGTTGATTTACGTAGAATTATCTTTCAATGATCTCTTTGCTTTCATCCTAATGATAGATCACGGAGTGTGATCCGAAAGGTTGATGCAAAAATTTCTCACACGATCTAATCCAAAAATCATTGAAAGAGAACAATATGAATTGTGGAAACTTGATATTATTAATTACTTATAATTGCTGACTTGCTTTAGTTGGAAGGTGTTTTTTTTTGCTTGCATTTAGTATAACTTATAATTGAGAAAACAATAATATAATTCAAAATAATATGCCTAAATCTTGAAATTATAATCTGGAGATTAATAAAAGAATTAGAACACAACTAAACATCTAATTCTCTATAAATATAAAAATAACATACCTAATTAAATCAGCAATTCCATTATTTTTCAAAATATATTTTAAATGGATAAAAAGAACTTGTATGACTAGATGATTGTGAAGGCATGGAAAACATAAAGTCTTCACCCTTAAATCCTGAAAACCAAAACATTGAGCCAATTTTCCTGTTACGGAACCCATATAAAATTCAATATGATTTTATCCCCATTGTCAAAGCAATGGACAAATTTGCACTATTGTTTATACTGTGCATTATGTCATATATGTACATGTCTATACACAAAAGACAACACTGTATAATATGTAAGTCAATGTAGAGTTTTCTAAGAAACAATTGTCCTCTCTAATATCAAATTATATCCGTCCATTTGAGAAATTGAAATATATTATTATATTCAACCGAATGTACTTGTTATCTAGAGGTGTGCCAAGAAAGATTTGAGGCATCAATAAAGCTGAACTCATTTGGTTGGACATATGTTTAAATTGTCTTATTACCAAATTATTTGAGTGGATTTTGAAATGTTAATTATTTGAGTGGATTTTGAAATGTTTTGTGTGGGAAAGATACTTTGATGGACTCTTGAATTTGTAGGCAATGGACAATGCATTACATTTCTTTTACCTTGGATACATTAATATTTTCACCCACCTTGTCATATTTATATGACAACCACTCAGAATTTTATATATTAAAGTATACATTAATATTTTTTAAAATTAGTGGTATGGAATCACATTCTAAAGTTAAATTATTAAAGTTGAGAATAAAATAAATACATGGTTTTAAAAATAAAATAGTCACAACATAATATAAAAATGACCCCACAAAAAATAATTGACAATTTACCAATTCAACAAAATATAAAACATAGGAATAGATTACATATTAATACTTCTCTTTCATCTGCAATAAGTAATTGAAGGCTCCTTACAATCTATGTACATCAATAAAGAGTGTCATGTTTAGTGACTTTAGAACTATATTTGATGATTGTATTGTTGTATTTTTGTTTCTTTAATAGCATCTTATCAATATTTGTATTTCATGAAAGGAAAGAATGTTAGTAGACAATAAAAAAAATCAATGAATTCTAATTGTATATATGGGTCAATTTTATAATATTTTACTTTTCAAACAAGGTATGACTTAGTATTTCAAGGACAATTTTGAATAGATAATTGCGAGAAAAAAATTGTTTGATATGTGGAGTTAATTGTCATATTTAGACACTATAGGTATGCACAACTATGTGTCATGGTGAAAGTATCATAAGTGTGTCCTACTTTTCTCTTTTATGTGTTTTTTAGGTCAATGTATTATAGTTTAGATATACTTGATATATATTTATATTTAAATTAATGTCATGGTTATTAGTTCTTCTTGATAGACATGCTACTATTACAATTTTCTAGTTTTAAATAGCAACAACTGCATAGATTGTCAATAATATATTATGATTATTATTATTATTTACTAGTTTTTTTATAATGTTTGAATATGTTAAAATGTTTTTTTATATGCAAAAATACTTATAAAAAATTTTTATTATCATTAGGCCTCAAATTTTTTCCATGCATTATTAGAAGACAATAAGAATGTTTCAAGCATGATAATAGTACTTCATTTAATAAATTTATTAACAAGTTATGTTGTTGTGTCAAAGTTCGTTATGGGCCCACCACTCCACTTAATTTGATACATTGACTACAAATTGTAGACCTATTTATATAGCTCATTAAAATAAATTAATGAGTCATAGATGTTTAGATTTACCTCAACATGAATGTGGCATTGAAAGTCTATCAAAATGTTCTTCCCTTTCCAAGTTAATGCCCTAAGGTTTCCAACTTTCACTACTCACAAAGTCAAATATAAGATTATTATTTACCTAAAAGAACAAACCTTAGTCATGTATAGTTCCTATAAGTAATGACTTAAAACCATTCACCTCTAGATCAGTGGTATTAGGGGAAAAGCAATGAAAAATATCTTTCCTTGCTCAACTAATACACCGAAGTGTAACTCTTTCATCATAGAAAAATAAGGAAAAGCAATGAAAAATATCTTTCCTTGCTCAACTAATACACCAAAGTGTAACTCTTTCATCATAGAAAAATAATTTACATTTTCTGTAGGCACACTTTTTAGAATTTAATCATAATTGGTAGTGCCTCCTTCAATGTATGTGAATAAATATTTCATTGAATTACTCTTACATAGCTCCATGTCACATTTGTATTTCAATATCACTAGACTAATCAAATCACAACATTTGTTAGTTTCCTTACATTTTAATTAAGACATCCAAACACATTCAAGGACATTCAATGCTAAGATAAGCTTATTTCTTTAAAAATATATCACTTCATAAAATTTGCTAAGATTCTATCATAGAGGTGTAATTGAAAAAAGGAAAGTTGCTCATTTTTTTAATGTGTCATTGCACCCCATCTATTGGAAGTTTGTGTTGCCATTGATTTCAACAGATATTTGTTGTTACATTGATGTCAACCTATGGAGATGCTTAAATGATTGGTTGTGTTATGTTGTCATTAGTAGTGTCACTAATGTCAACCTCTAGCATTGCTTTGATGAGCATATGTTTGTGGATGTTCAACCTCTTATGTGGTTGAGATGCTGAGAAGGTGTTGCAGATATTGAGATGGTGTTTGTGGTGCTTGGTTTCCAAGTGCTTTTGAGAAAATTTGAATATAAGAGGAAACAATGTGGCAAAATAGTGTTGAGTGTTTTGCTCCATATTTCTTCATGATTGAAGATATGCTTTTGTAGTTCATATATGTTGATCAGAGGTTTTCAGAGGTTTTCTATATCCAAAGTTTCAAGTTCTAGATCATTCAGAAGAAGTGTTCACCAATGTGTGAATTGTGATGTATTGTTGTCTGGGAGAAATGGTTTTTCAATAAAGTTGAACTCATTTGGTTGGACATATGTTTAAATTGTCTTATTACCAAATTATTTGAGTGGATTTTGAAATGTTTTGTTTGGGAAAGATACTTTCATGGACTCTTGAATTTATAGGCAATGGACAATGCATTACATTTCTTTTACCTTGGAAACATTAATATTTCACCCACCTTGTCATATTTATATGACAACCACTCAGAATTTTATATATTAAAGTATACATTAATATTTTTTAAAATTAGTGGTATGGAATCACGTTCTAAAGTTAAATTATTAAAGTTGAGAATAAAATAAATACATGGTTTTAAAAATAAAATAGTCACAACATAATATAAAAATGTCCCCACAAAAAATAATTGGCAATTTAATAATTCAACAAAATATAAAAAATAGGAATAGATTACATATTAATACTTATCTTTCATCTACAATAAGTAATTGGAGACTCCTTGAAGTCTATGCACATCAATAAAGAGCATCATGTTTAGTGACTTTGGAACTATATTTGATGATTGTATTGTTGTATTTTGTTTCTTTAATAGCATCTTATCAATATTTGTATTTCATGAAAGGAGAGAATGTTAGTAGACAATAAAAAAATTCAATGAATTCTAATTGTATATATGTGTCAATTTTATAATATTTTACTTTTCAAACAAGGTGTGGATTAGTGTTTCAAAGACAACTTTGAATAGATAATTGTGAGAAAAAAAATCGTTTGATATGTGGGGTTAATTGTCATATTTAGACACTATAGGTATGCTCAACTATGTGTCATGGTGAAAGTATCATAAGTGTGTCCTACTTTTCTCTTTTATGTGTTTTTTAGGTCAATGTATTATAGTTTAGATATAATTTATCTATATTATATATTTAAATTAATGTCATGGCTATTAGTTCTTCTTGATAGACATGCTACTATTACAATTTTCTAGTTTTAAATAGCAACAACTGCATAGATTGTCAATAATATATTATGATTATTATTATTATTTACTAGTTTTTGATATAATGTTTGAATAGGTTAAGATGTTCTTTTATATGCAAAAATACTTTTAAAAAAATTGCATTGTTATTAGACCTCAAAAAAAAATTATGTGTTATTAGAAGACAATATGACTATTTCAAGCATGATAATACTACTTCATTTAATAAATTTCTTAACAAGTTATGTTGTTGTGTTAAAGTTTGTAATGGGCCCGCCACTCCACTTAATTTGATACATTGACTACAAAATGTAGACCTATTTATATAGGTCATTAAACTAAATTAATGAGTCATAGATGTTTAGATTTACCTCAACATGAATGTGGCATTGAAAGTCTATCAAAATGTTCTTCCCTTTCTAAGTTAATGCCATAAGGTTTCCAACTTTCACTGCTCACAAAGTCAAATATAAGATTATTATTTACCTAAAAGAATAAAATTTAATCATCTACTAGTGCCTATAAGTAATAGCTTAAAACCATTCACCTCTAGATCAGTGGTATTAGGGGAAAAGCAATAAAAAATATCTTTCCTTGTTCAATTAATACACCAAATTTTAACTCTTTCATCATAGAAAAATAATTTACATTTTTTGTAGGCAAACATTTTAGAATTTAATCATAATTGGTAGTGCCTCCTTCATTGTATGTGAATAAATAATTCATTGAATTACTCTTACATAGCTCCATGTCACATTTATATTTCAATATTCCTAGACTAGTCAAATCACAACATTTATTAGTTTCCTTACATTTTAATTAAGACATCCAAACACATTCAAGGACATTCAATGCTAAGATAATCTTATTTCTTTAAAAATATATCACTTCATAAAATTTGCTAAGATTCTATCATAGAGGTATAATTGAAAAAAGGAAAGTTGCTCATGATTTTAATGTGTCATTCCACCCCATCTATTGGAAGTTTGTGTTGTCACTAATTTCAATAGATATTTGTTGTTACATTGATGTCAACCTATGGAGATGCTTAAATGATTGGTTGTGTTATGTTGTCATTAGTAGTGTCACTAATGTCAACCTCTAGCATTGCTTTGATAAGCATGTGTTTGTGGATGTTCAACCTCTTGTGTGGTTGAGATTCTAAGGTGTTGCAGATATTGAGATGGTGTTTAAGGTGCTTGGTTTCCAAGTGCTTTTGAGAAAATTTGAATATAAGAGGAAACAATGTGGCAAAGTAGTGTTTAGTGTTTTGCTCCATATTTCTTCATGATTGATGATATGCTTTTGTAGTTCGAATATGTTGATCAGAGGTTTTCAAAGGTTTTATATATCCAAAGTTCCAAGTTCTAGATCATTCGAAAGAAGTTATGTTCACCAATGTGTGAATTGTGATGCAGTGTTGTCTAGGAGAAATGGTTTTGCTCCACATTTCTCTGTGGTGTGGTTTTTGGTCTTGCAGATCTGGATTAGTTTTATTTTTTTGAGTTTTGGTGGTCTACAAGGTTGGATTCATGAGTTGTAGTGTGTGGAAGGTTAATTGGGTGTACAAAATGAGTATATGTTCTTCAGCTATATGATGTTGCAAATGACTTGTAAGATTTTAGGGTGTTGATGAAATATTCTAGATTATGTTTAAGTTTTGTGTGGTATGCAAGTCATCTTTGGATTTGAGGAACCATGTACTTAAATGTTTAATGGTGTCAACATAGGTTCGACCAACCTTGGGTGTCTAATCTAATTTTGGATATGCTTTAGTATTTTTAGTAGCATGGTGTGGCATGTATATGTGGATTTAGGTCTAGGTTTAAGTGTGATGTGGTCCACCTTCATTCCTCTCCACCACAGGAATGTTTTGGTGTTGACCTAATTTGAATTTACACATTTGAGGTGCATAGCAGACCTTGAAAGATGTTTTTAAGGTTGGGAATGGTATAAAGGAAAGGTGAATTATTGAGAAGAGTGTGTGGATGCAAGGATGTGTTGATATGTGATTTAATTAGATGTAGAGATTTGAAGTGTGAGCTTAGTTCCTATGACTCCAATGCAATGAGAAAAAGGGTCTACATTTGTAGAGTACCTGAAGTTTTTGATGGTAGTGAGTTGGAGGTTACTTATGGTGTAGAGTTATAGTGGTGGATATTCTCTATTTTTCTAAGAAGGATTTCTCAATGTAACAATTTTCTATCTTCTTCTTTCTAATCTGGTAGTGAGCCATTGGCAATGAGCCCTTCATTCTTTTGGGAAATGAACCTATTATATTTAGTGTCGCAATTACTTTATATTGTGAGCTAATCCTCACCATGGTTTTTTCATTCTTGGGTTCTCCACATAAATATGGTGTTCTCATGTGTATGAATGTTTTTGCATTACTATTTTTCATGTTTATATTTTTCTAATGCATGATAAGGGATTAAGGGTTGTTAAGGGTTTAAGGATTAATGCAAGTTTTAATGTTTTAATGTACAACCGATTCAGCCCCCCCTCTCAATTTTCTTGTGCATTCAACGTGCCATCATTGATTATGGCTTAGTTGATATTTAATAAATTGGTTATACTTTGCTAATGATTCAACTTAATCATATTATTATTATACATTTATATGGAATAATTGAAGGCTTATATTATAATCATTCACTTTATTGACAATTAGGAACCTTCAACAATCAAAATTCACTCTATTTGAGATCAATTGTGTTGGGACATTAGTCAAGGAATATGGTGTAGGGTGTTTCACTCACACATTAGATTGAGGGTAATAAAATCATGACATGTAGTGGGTAAAATCAATAAGTTGGGTCCACGAAGAGGGGAAGTTTTGGCAAAAAAAAAATCTCATAGAAAACGTGTACGCATTATTAGAAAAACGTGTATGCGTTATGCTTCGGGTACTCGAACCTAAAAAAATACGTATGCACTAAAAATCATGTATGTGTTTTATAACATGTACAAGTCATTCATTTAAAAAATTAAATACTTTTTAGAAACGTGTACGTGTTTTGTAACGCGTACGCATTTCTAATAAGTATTTAATTTTTTAAATAATCAAGGAAATAAAGAACACGTGTTTTGTAACGCACACACGTTTTTTAAAATGCTTACGTATTTTTAAAATTTTGAATTCCCAACCCACATGCTACCTCGGTTTTAGGCTCAGGAAAGGCTTGGCAACCTAACCCTTAGCCTTTGACCTGCAACTAAAAAACTAAGGCAAATTGAAGAAGAATGTCCAACTTTGGCAATATGGCTGATGGACTTTTTTTTTCTGAATCAATCTATAAAATTAAAACCCATTAGAGAACACGATGTCTAGTTTCCAAATATAGAATTTTTATTTATTAAGATTGCATTATATTTTTTATTTTTTTATTAATTTCTAAGCAAACTAGTCCTTAAACATGAAATATTAGTCTTTTTTTTTTTTAATAATTTTTTTTGGTTAAGTTTCTTGTAAAAAGAATTACATGGCATCAATATTCAGACAATTCTCTACACAATGAAAAAAAGATTCAAAAAATGTTTAGTTTAGGTCCAACTATGTTGTTCGTACACATTTTTTAAAAACAACAATTAAGGCCAATAAAAATTCAATAAAAAAAATTATTTAAAAAAAATTCCTCATCAATCTTCATTTTGTTAGCTCTCTTTCCCCAAAAATAATTAGCAAAATACTTTTATTTGGGTCAAAAAGTGGTGTCCGTACATGTGCATAGTATGGTAAAAGAACAGGGACTTTTAAAAAGTTGTTTTTTATACATCCCTATCAAAATTTATTTTCTATCATCTGGGTATTTGGATAAATTACATATTTGGAAACTAGATTCAAAATGATAAATTTCATATTAATAAATTTTTTTAAGATTCATTGTGTAAGTGCCCCAAATTTTTAGTCCAAGTGTGACAAATTCTAAAAAACAGCAAAAACACTTCCTTTTTGAGCTTTTTGTGGACCCAACTTCTTGCATCAACCCTAGTTTGACTTACCTGGAAATGTGGATATAAGTGTATTAAGTCATTAATAGGAACATAAATAGGCTTGTAAAAATAGTACTCATAATGCTACTAATAGGCTACTAGGAACATTTACATTACAAAACTAACTTAAGTATATGGAAACCTATAAATTACAATCAACAAAAATTAACAAAAAAAATACAACTTGGATGCGTGCACCAATCTGTGACACAAAAATGGTGCCACTTTTTCTTTTACCCAAAATGACCATTTGGCGAGCACCAAATTTGGCACTGGCCAAATGGATTGGACGACTGAGCGTAAGGCTCGATATTTTAAAATTTAAATAATTTTGGTGCTCTTCATTTGTCGAATGCCAAATTTGGCACTCGCCAAAATCCTCTCAAATGTACCACAATTTCTAAATGGTTCTATCCTCCTCACTCAACCTTGGTCTCTTATATTTTGACCCCTATGCTATTAAAAAAATTGTTAATAATTTTGGATGAAAATTCCAAACCTCGATTTTGGATATAAAGACCTAATCATCCTCAAGAATACTAGGAGATTCCCTTGGAGCCTTCCAAAAATTTGAAACTAAAGTAGATCTAGAGGAAAAATATTATTCCATCAAACTATATCATTTCCAAACCCTCAACTATCATTCCTCAATCCATAAATATCATTTTAGATAATGGTGTTTGGAACCAACCTCTATTGATTAAAAACCCCTCATAAATGAAACCAAAATTCTTTCATAGCAACCTCAACAAGTTTTGGAAGGAGATGCCTAATCTCCATATCAAGCCCTTGCCTAGCACATGAGGCCTTATCTATATAATGGGAAATCCCTAATCACTCTTCAAAATGGAGCCCAATATTTTGTAAACCCTTCTCAAAGCATCCCTCAAAGAATCTCCCTCCATGTGAACTCCCAAAAAATATCCCCTCAAAATAGCTTTGTTATTCCCCTCCCAAGCTTCATTCAAAGTGTTGAACCCCTAGAAAAAATTTCTCTTGATATTGTTGTTCCACACTTTGAGTTGAAAATTATTGATAATCATTCTTCCTTAAGGATTCAAAATAAAAATAACTATCAAACATGACATAAACTTCAGTCCAAGGAAAAAATACTATACATGGTTAATGACATCCTTTAGCAAGAGGGCACTGAGATCTTAGAAGAGATAGCATAATAAGTGATGAATGAATGTTATGAGGACATTCCTTTATAAAATATGGCAATTTACCAATTGGAAATAGTAGATTCTCCTATTCTTTCTCCAAAATTAAAATGAAGCAAAAAATAAAAATGCTCTAAAACTCAAGAGGAAATCGATGTGAGAATTCAATAAATAATTAAAAGAACATTAAGATAGAGGATAATATATAGCTCTTCTTGGGAGAGATGAGGTTCCTATCATGGAATACTAGGGTCTTAAATTCCCCTAACAAAATATGCTCAGTTAAGTGTCAATTATAAAAATTGAACCATGTCATCATACTGTTGTAAGAAACAAAGTTATCTGATCAAAATGGAAACTTTATTTTTGAGAAAGGGTTAAGTTGGAAATCTATCTCCTATACTATAAATGGTGCATCTAGGGCTTTATATATTTGTATCTAGTAAGTTCTTTATATTTGACTTCCGTCCACATAATGGAAGATTCACATGGACAAATAGAAGGAAATTTTTACATAAATTTGCAAAAATATTAGATTTTTTTCCTTTCTTATATTTGTATTTTTTTTAAATAAGATTTTTCAAGTGTTCAATTCTTCCAGAAATGTGCTCCGATCAGTTTCCAATCTCCTTAATTTTGTTTGAAGATAGATATCCAATGAAATCATCCTTAAAATTTCAAGATATGTTTAGAGACCCCACTCTAATTCCCTCTTTAAAACTTTGGTTGCAAAATGCTCCTTCATTCAAGGATCAAGCATGCATCAAGATCATCATAAGATTAAATTCATTAAAATGAACATCAAGAAGTGGAACAAACTTCATTACAAGAATATATATAAGATTAAAGGCTCAATTATCAAAATTAAATGAAAAATTTATAAAAATGGGTATTGAAAAAAGAGGATTTTGAATAAGAGAAACAATTAACAACACAACTTCATGAATTACTTCAAAGAGAAGAGACCTATTAGAGGAAAAAATTGAGGGAGTTATGATTAAAAAAGAGTGATCAAACCACAAAATTCTTCAATTACTCCATACAAATCCAAGTAAAATCCAACAAAATTCTTTTAATCACCTCCAAATATGGTACACTCTTTTTTAAGATGGACATGCAATTGAGAGAAGCAATCCAGTTCATCAAAAATCTACTTTGTAATCCAAATGGGAATAATAAGGGAAACTTTGACAATATCCTTACAAATATACCAAAGCTATTAGATGATGCTTAGAACAAAATATTGATGTATAAATCCACTCTAGATGAGTTAAAGGAGGTGTTTTTTTCAATGACCCTAGAGAATTCCTTATGTCTATATGGTTTCACCACATTGTTCTTTCAAAAATGTTAGGAATTTACAAGCCAAGATATACTTTTCCATTTAGAGGAAGCCCAAAAGCATCAAAATATTTTAAAAGAGATGAATGGTACACATATAGCATTGATCCAAAAGAAATCTAGCCTTGACACATTCACTGATTTTAGACATATTTCTCCTTCTATTACAATTTACAAAATATTCACCAAAGATATTTCCCTCAAATTTTCCCCTCTCCTTCCATCATTAATCTTTGAAGAACAAGATTTTTTTGTCCCAGGTAGGGAAACTTCGAAAGGAGCATTGGTCTCTCATAAGTTTCTACACTCTATCTAGAAAGAGAAATTTCTTCAATGCTACTTAGGTCAATATATGATGAAAGCATATGATTGGGTTGTTGGAAATTCTTACTCGATATCCTTGATATTTTTAGCTTCTATAAAGTTGTTATAAATGGATGTATTCATGTATTTCAAGGGTAAGTTTTTTTGTTAAGGAAAACCTCGTGGATTTTTTCTCTTCCCAAGGAGTTAGACAAGGGGATCCTATCTATCCATCCCTATTTATAGTCATAGTTGAAACTTTGAGTAGGTCTATTTATGTTGCAAACTCTCAAAACTTGTGCAAGGGCATCAAAATTATATCTTTTCTAGAACCCATAACTCATTCTTTGTTTGTAAATGATAAATTTCTCTTTGGCCAAGCTAAGTTAGAATAAGATAAGAATATTCAACAAATCATTTCATTATATTGTCTAGCATTGGGTTAACTTGTCAATGTAGCCAAATCTAAAATTTTCTTTCTAAATACTTCCCAGAGAGTTAAAAATAGTAGTGCAAATTTGTTGGGATATTCAAGTGAATCTCTACCATGCAAATACCTAGGAATTCCTCTATTTTTAGGTAGCAACAAAAGCTATTTCGAGGAAAATGTATTATCATCTTTTATCAAAATAATTTCTTCCTTGAAAGAAAAATGGTTAACACTAGTAGACAAGATCAACCTAACAAAGGTAATCATTCATGCAATCCCAATCTACATGATGTCAATATTGAAAATTCCCAAAGGGGCTACTAAAGAAATTCAAAACCAACTAAGAATGTTCTTTTGGTTCAATAAATATCCAAACACAAAAATAAAGCTTTTTAATGGGAAAAGATGTAAACCAAAACATGAGGAAGATGTGGGGATACAAAATCTAGAAGTTTAAAGTATGGCCTTGGGAGAAAAACTAGCATGAAGACACCATGTAAATTTTAAAACCAAGTGGAGAACAATTATGAGGCATAAATATTTAGATTCTTTAGAAAGAGAGATAATTTTCATAGTGGTCGATCTTCCAAAAGGATCAAGAATGTGGAATTTCCTAGCCTCTTGTAGGTAAGTTATTCTTCCCCACCTCTCTTGGGTGATGCACAATGGAGGAAAAACCCTTTATCAAGGAAGATTTCTAGAATGACCACAAGACCTTCAACCAACTAAGTGTTTGGTCTTAGATGGATTATTTAAAAAAAAAATTCATTGGGGTACTTGAATTAAAGACTATTTCAAGGTAGACCTATTTGCTTCCCCTTTGGTAGCCTCATGGAAATTCGTTGACCATTTTCATTTCTCCCAAAAATTGAAAGCTTTATTCAAAGCCAAGATTTTTAAGAGAATAAACTTATTTTCAGAAAAAGAAGATGTATTAATATGGTCAACTTCAAAATTAGGTATATACAAGTTAAAGAAGGGTATTCATCTTCAATAAAAGTGGAGAAACAAGGGAACTAGCCAATGTGTCTATGTTGGGGTCCTTCATGTCTACCAAAGGTTGGATCTTTTTCTTGGCTAGCTCTAAATAACATAATTTTAACTAGCATGAGATTAGATAGATTGGGGATCACTCCAGTCTTCCTTTGTATTATTTTTGGATCAATTTATGAAGATCTAGATCTTCTCAAGTGTAGCTTCAATCGATCTTGTTAGTTTTGGCTTCAAAATAAACTCAAATGATTTGGTCCCTTAACTCAATCTTTTAACTATTTCAAACATATCCCTCTCTTTATATGAGATTTAAGCCTCTCCATCTTGATAATTTGGAAAATCTGGATTGAAATAGATAAAAGGATATTTAGAAAAGAAATAGTCTAGTTCATCAACCTCCCACCCTCGAATGATGTTGGAACATTATAAAAACATTAAAAAATATGGAAGCATGGTGCAATGATTACCCCCTTCGTCAAATTTCATCAAAATAAGTTTTTATGGTGCCTCTAAAGGCAATCCAAGTAAATCAAGGATAGTTGTTGTTCTAAGAGATCATTCTAAAATATTTTAGATGATTCTAACAATGTAGTGGAATTAAATGCTTTGATATTAAGACTAAAGCTGACCTCATAGAGGAACATTCAAAACTTACAAATTGAGTGAGATTATTTGGTTGTTATAAATATAATTACTCAAAAATTCTCAAAGAATTGGAAACTAAATTACATCTTTGGTCAAATGAAACAACTATTAAACAAGCTATCATGCTAAGAGGTAAACCATCTAGTAGACTCATTAGCTAATTTATCCATCACAAAGTATTTTGAGCTGGAAAATTCAAATATTTTGAAGAAATTGCACAATATTAAAATTCAAACAGGAAATTGAACCAAAAATGTGACAAATTCATCAAATAACAAAAGTCAAATTAAAAAAAATTCCTCCAAATCAAAATTCAATTTTTTGGATGAGATTTTGAAAAATAGGAGTTTATTTTTAGAGAAAATTAAAAAACAATCCCTTGAAGACAAAAAGCTAAAGTTGTATTTCACAAAGATGTATGGAAAATGAGATGTAATGGGGGCATTTTTCTATATGAGAAAGATTCAAAGTTGTACCCATCCAACAATTTCTTAGTCCTAATATGTCTAATGTTCACATTAGTAGATCATCCTAATGGTATCACTATATTTATCAGTAGATCTGTCAACATTGGTTACTTCGGTGACACTTTGGAGCTACTTCACATAGGAGTAGCAACTCTGAATTTTATCTCCTATGTGAAGTAGC
>VDFB02199989.1:0-11979 GCA_007258455.2 Sequoia sempervirens
TTTTGCTATAGCAAAAGATACGATACACCAAGGTATAAAGGACCAAGGCAGATTAGTGTCTAATGCATAAAACAAGCACAACAAACAAGAAGGCTATCCCAACACCCCAATGTCGCGATGACCTTGGTCAGGCTAGGTATTGGGATAACTAAAAGCACACAAGGATGCCCTAGCATAACACAAGACCTCAGGGATCTTGGTGGGTACTACGTAGGACAACCGAGAAGATAAAGAAAAGATCAAGATACACCCCTATGTTGACTAGTCAAAGCACACCATGATATGATGGATCAAGGTGACCATGAAAAGTGATGAGAGGGAGCTCAAATGATAAACAAAATCCAAAAGCATCAAAAGATAATAATAAATTTCAAATGTCCTTTGCCATAGAATCAAGGGGATGGATGGGATTGATGAGGTCTATTAGGAAGGATGCATCCTATTGAGACTGATGATGGATACTAAATTGAAAGATCGATATGACGTAGGATATTTAGAACCAATTGGATCTGATGATACAAGTGGATTTTGTTGGTTAAGAACCAGCTAGATAAGGGCATAACTTGATGACACGACACAAGAGACAAGACACAAGATAAGAGACTTCGATGGATGATAAAGACGGGACAGACAATAGGAACAAGAGTTGAAGACTGATGATAGATGATAAAGGATCAAGTGGACAAAGCAGAAAGACTGATGATGGAACCCTGAGGGCAGATCAAATGATCAACCTTGCCTACATGAAAGCGCAGGGGCAACATAGTTCGATAAAAGATCAATGATAGACAGTGGATGAAGGATGATGAGATAACCCCAGATAAGGGGAGAAAATGATTGGACTGACATGATGGGACAAGATAGACCTATTCAATTGGATCAGAGGATGGTGACTACACAAAGCTCAAAGATGGGATAGGATAGGTATCCAAATCAGCAAAAGATGAATTGGGAGGATGATAAGATGGATATATGAAAGATGACTCAGAATGAGTAAACAGAGGATCAAAAGGGATGAACGACTACTCAAAATGAGTAAATGACTGCTCACAATGGATGAATGATTCTTGGAATGAGAAGATGAAGGTTTGGAATAAATGAAGGTTTGGAAGAGATCGAGAGGGATGTTTGAGATAATGGATGAAGGTTTGGAAGATATGATCGAGAGGGATGTTTGAGATGATGGATGAAGGTTTGAAATGGATGAATGGTTACTCAAAAAAAGTGGATAGATGATTAGAAGGGATGAATAGGATGAGTGAAGTGATGAATAGGAAAAAATTGAAGAAGATTGAGGGAGGGATCTTAAGATTTGTTTCGATATCCAAAGATCTTGACTGCAAATGGGCTAAAGCTTAGATTAGGGTTTTGGTTAAGCTTAGATTGGGATTGAATTAAAGCTCAGATTAGGATTGAATTGAATCTTAGAATGATTGGAGGATGTGATGGGATTGATTCTACACCAGGCTTCGGAGTTTAAGGGACGTAAGGTGTTGACAATCAGGTTTTTCCAGATTTGGCAATTTTTAAAAATTGTCAAATTTTTCCATTTTAGGAAACCTCACGATCATACGTTTGAGAGTCCAGTTTTTTCCCAAAAAAAAACCCAAAACAAAGATAGGATGAATTGCCATTTAATATCCTAAATTTGGGAAGACGGTAATCTGACCAAGCACGGGTAGGTCATGCCACAGGACCTAGGCGAGGTCCCGCCTGAACACAGGCGAGTCTACCCATGGACTAGAGAGTCCTTCCGAGGATGAACGAGGTGGGGTCAAAAGGATTCAGTAAAGGGGATAGAGATATAGTGCAAAAGAAGCTGAGAAGTGATGATGACATTAGATGGCATTGGGTTAGGATAAATGCTTCGTCCTAATAAACAAAGATTATGTGTCGAGATGAGAGAAAAATAATTATGGATGGACAATAAAGAAAAAAAGAGTAGCTAAAATGGATGTCGCAAAAATTCTGATAGAAGAATAAATAAGAGATAGAGATAGAGGAACATAAAACCGTCGTGGATGAGTAGAAAGAATTACAGTGGATGGATAAGAATCACCGGGATAAGAAATAATCTCAGGACGCTATCACAAAAGTCGTTAAGAATATATCATATAAAGGCATAGAGATGGAAAAGGCGTAAACTTGGAGGAGGATAGGATGGGTGATTTAGGGATATGATAGAGCATCTGTGAAGGGAATGTATACCAAGAGGTGTCCAAAGAATGCATAGATAGGTTCCCCTACTTTCTTTTATCAAGATCACAAGAAGGATGGAGGGATGAGATAAATGAGATATGTCAAGCAGGATGTGTAAGATCAGTAGGATGGAGGGGATGAATGAAAAGGATGTATGGGAGGCAGATAGGTGCATATCTGGAAGCATAGCAGGAAGCATAGTGGATGGAGGGAATGCATAGCAGGAAACTGCCCCCAAGTGCAGATGGGGATTTATGCATGACGCTTGTTTGCTAGATTTTCATTAAGGTACTTATCCAAGGCACTTGTTTTCCAAGTTTTCACCATTGGATGGATTGTTTCTCTTTACTATTTTATTTATTTTATTTTTTTTGGATTTTTTGATTTTTTGGACTTTTTTGGATTTTTCGATAGTAGGGGGATGAAAATGGATAAGGATAGGGAGGCGAATAAGTGGATTTAGAAGAAATGTGATAAGGATATGAATGAAGGACTCAAGCATCAAGTTCCATACGGTGTAAGAGCTCATGTTGAAGCAGGCCTTGGATATTGGTATAACTGTATTAGGAGAAATGGATTATGCAAAAGGATGAATTAGAGGGATTTGATGGGGGAGATATGTGGGGTAATGGATGGGATGCTGAAAAGGGTATGGATGGAATGATGGGGTGGATGTGTGATGGGGTGGTGAGTTCAGGACCAACATTGGCACATATGGTGATGGATGTGAAAAGATAAGAGGATTAATGGATGGAGAATGTGGGGATAATGGAGGAGATGGAATAGTGAATTTCGGGACATAGGGACCCAAAACAAACTTAGGAGATGAAAGGGGGGTGTGATTAGCTTTTGGATTAGCAACTTTGGATGTTCTTATAGATTTTTCAGTTGATGGAATTGCATCTTTTTTCTTTGGGATCCACATGGTTTTGATCTTTTCTTTGCTAGGCCTTTGTGGCCTACGAATTTGATTTGGATTTAGACTTTTCTTCTCTTCACCATGTCTTTTAGAGGGGACATGGGGAGCTTTAGATTCATGTGGATATTTGGATTTATGCATTTTTATGTTACCATCCGAAGTGCTTTTATTAGCAATGGGATGGGTGTGAGGAGATGGACGATGTGGAGCAATAGAGGTAGGATAATGAGGATGTGTAGGAATGTGCCTTTGTTGATCCTGGTTATGGGATATGCAAGAGGGATGTTTATGATGGATGACATGGATAGGTGTTGGATGGATGAAAGGATGAGATGGAGAAGGTGATCTAGGGATATATGGACCCAAGATGGATGGAGTGGATGAAGGATGGGAGATGGTGGATGGAGGGATGTAAGGACCCAAAATGGATGGAGCAGATGAAGGAGGAATATGGATAGTTGTTTTGAGGTGATATGATAGAGGAGGAGGGAAGGTAGCATATGATCTGGCAGAGCAATGGGAAGAGCCAAAAGTTCTTTTGGAAAAGGCTTGTTGAGGACGTCTAGAGGTTGTACCAACATCTTTAGATTGTGAGTCTTGGGAAATAGATCCAAGACCTTGCATGCATATTTGTTCTTTGACTTGGATGGGCTCTAAAATACCTTGCTCATGAAGGCCCAGACCTTTTCCTTGATAGTTCATTTTCTTGAGCATCGCGATCCATGATAGGGTACTGTGTCCCGAAAACGATGCGAGTCCCATTATTAGGTGGAGCATGATGGGTGAGTAAGCCCTTTATAGCACTGTACGCAAGGAGGCCACCATGGAAGAATGTGAGAGTACCAAGGGGATATGCAAGCAGTGTAGGGATAGCAATTTTAGGCAATGATGGGGGATCATGAGAGGGAGATGATGGGATAGCAACATTTAGATGGGTGGTATCAGGAGAGGGATTAGTTGATATGATAGGATCTGAACTTGTGGTAGTGGGCTCATGCGATGGAGATGGAGATGGAGCGATGGGATCTTGAATGACAAGGGAATCATGGATTGGAATGGATGGGGGACTATGATCTTGAGGTGGAATAGATGGGATGGTAGGATCTTGATCTAGAGAAGGGGATATGTCGGCATGCTTCGGGCTGGACTCTTGGCATGACTCATTGTGTGTGGGAGACATGATAATGGAATCTTGGTGGGACTCTTCAGGTGGAGAAGATGGAGGGATGGAGGATTCAAAACATTCATGGGAATGGATTTTAGTGACACTAGGAATGGAAGAAGTGGATTGGATTTGGGTGTCATTGATGGGTTTGACGACTCTTGAAGTGGGAAGTGGGTGTTCAATGGATTCAGTAGATGTGATGGTAAGAGATGGGGGCTCAGTGGATTCAAAGGATGCGATGGTTTCAATGGTTTGAGTGGTGCGAGGGGTGGTATCATCAATGATAGGTGTTGGGTGGAGAAGAGTCTCATCACTAATGATTGTGGATGATGGGTTGGGATGGCACGATTCCACAACTTCAAGGTGTGGAGTGGGAGATGTCTTCCTTTTAATAAGTCCTTGGAGAACTTCTGAAATGAGAGACTTGCATACTCTAGGCTAAGATGGTGTGGAAGGAGTGGATGAGGGATTATGAATTAGTGGGGGATTAGGACTAGGGATTGGTGGACTAGGATTAGATAGGGGAATGGGATTGGATGCAGGACTAGGAATAGACGGGGGATTAGGTGAAGGGTTAAGATAGGGGTATTGGCATGGTGAATTAGGACACGAGGATGTAGGTGGTGTATTGCAGTAAGGGTATGGAGATGGTGGATTAGGATGAGAACATTGAGGTGGTGGATGGAGATAGGGAACTGTGGATGTCGGATTAGGATAAGGATAGGTAGGTGCGAATGTAGGATTAGGGTGAGCAGATTGGTATGGCAGATTGGGGTAGTGGGTATATATGGATGAAGGATTGAGATAGGAAGATGCAGACGGGGGATTAGGATAAGGGTATTGTGATGGTATACTAGGATAAGAGGATGATTTAGATGAAGGATATGATGGATATGATGGGTATCCCTTGTCAAAGGTAGCATAGGGAGCATGATTAGGCATGGATGAAGACATAATAGGATAACTCAAAGGGATGATTGGATTTTGGAAAGCGGGTGGAGAAAACTTACTAGCAATGATAGTGTCAAGGGGATCTATGTCACATTCTTCATGATCAACAAGACTTTTGTTATCATCATCAACATAATTAGGGTTTCCCTTGATCACTATTGATGGAGGATAAGAATTCATGATGGTGAAAGGATAAAGAGGATGGATCAAAGATTATGGATGGAAATAGACTAAAGCTCAAATCAGGATTTAGGTTAAGCTCAGATTAGGATTGGATTAAAGCTCAGATCAGGATGATTGGGTGATGCAATGGGATTGATTTTGATGATCAGATTGGATTATCAAAGGATGATTATGACACCGAATCTGCTCCACGATGGAAGTAGATTGATTGGGTCAAAGGTGATTGGATAAGGATGTGATTGGATTGGATTGGATTGATTGATTGATTGATAAGATTGACTGATGGATCAGATAGGATGATGAGAGGGACTGTAAACCCCGTTCAGAGATTATCCTAGGTGATGTAGGATACTGATTGATTGGATTAAAGGATAAATGGATGATTACGACACTGAATCCACTTTGAGATTGAAAATGGATTGATTGGGCTGATGATGATGATTAACTTAGGATGGATGACAACCCTAAGAGGATGTTGATGATGACAATTAGATCAGATACTTTGGTCAATTTGGATAATAACACGAGATGAAGTTTAGGGGATTTGGATAATTTGATTGGAGGAACGAACAATAAAAATGGATGAATGAATGATTACTCAAAACTAGTAAATGATTGATCGGAACAGATGAACAACTACTCAGAACAAGTAAATGACTGCTCACAACTGATGAATGATTCTCGAAATGAGAAGATGAAAGTTTGCAATAGATGAAAGATTCCTCAGAATGAGTAAATGATTGCTTAGTACTGTTGAACAAGAGTTCAAAATGATAGGAAGGAGGTTTGAAATGTTTATTCGAAATGAGTAAATGGATGATCAGAATGATAGAACAAGAGTTCAGAATGATGAAAGGATGTGTCAAATGGATAAATGTTTACTCGGAACAAGTAAACGGATGATCAGAATGATAAAATGAGAGTTCAAAATGATGAAAGGATGTGTTAAATGGATGAACGCTTACTCAGAACGAGAGTTTGAAATGATGAAAGGATGTGTTAAATAGATGAATGTTTACTCAGAACGAGGAAATGGATGATTGGAATGATAGAATGAGAGTTCAGAATGATGAAAGGATGTGTTAAATGGATGAACCTTTACTTGGAACAAGTAAATGGATGAGAAAAATGATAGAACAAGAGTTTTGAATGATGAAAGGATATGTTAAATGAATGAACATTTACTCAGAACGAGTAAACGGATGATCAGAATGATAGAATGAGAGTTCAGAATGATGAAAGGACGTGTTAAATCGATGAATGTTTACTCAAAATGAGTAAGCGAATGATTTAAATAGAAAAATAAAGTTGATGATGAAAAGGATGTATTAAATGGATAAGCAATGCGAATAGATAAACGATAAAACAAAAATAGAACAAGAAGTTCAAGTAGAAAGGATGTTAAATGGGTTGATATTTTAAGAAATAGTAGCGGATGATGAGAATAATAAAACGGAAGTTGAATAATGATGAGATAATCAAGATGAAGTTCCTCAAAGCTCCGAAATGCACTCGAAGATAAAGCGAAATAATGGAATAAAGAAAGAGTTTAGGAATGATAAAAGGATATATTAAATGCATGAAACGTTTACTCAAAGAAGCGATAAATAAATGGTCGAAATAAACAAAACGAAGTTGAAGTGAAAGGATGTATCAAATGGATGAGTTTTCGAAACTGGTAAACGGATAGAGGAAGGAAATGATAGAATAAAGGTTTTGGAGATGATGAAAGGATATGTTAAATGGATGAATATTTATAAAATGATGCGAGGATGGTGGAATAAACAAAGCAGGGATTCCTGTGGTAAGGATGTAATGGATGAAGTTTTTCGGGTGGAAGTAAATGGATGAGTGAAATGATAGAATGAGAGTTCAGAATGATGAAAGGATATGTTAAATGGATGAATGTTTACTTGGAACGAGTAAACAGATGATCAGAATGATAGAATGAGAGTTCTCAATGATGAAAGAACATGTTAAATGGATGAATGTTTACTCGAAAAGAGTAAATGGAGAGAATGGTAGGGTATGCACCCTCAAGGAGGTGGATGAGGAAGGAAAAGGTGCCCCAACCAACTTCTCAAAGGTATGAAGTGGTATATGTCATTGGAAAGAGCACAAAAAATTAAGAACATTGGCTTTTGAACGAAGGAAAATGGAGTTATAGTGTGGAAATGGTGGGGCATATAAGGTTGTCTGTCAGGGAAAATCTGCCTGAGTAGCTACCAGGGCAAGTCTGCCTGTGGAGGAGGTCAAGTCCACCCAAGGATGGGTCAGGTCTGCCCAAGGAGAAAAATTTGGTCAAAATCCACCAAAACAAGCTTCAAAGGACTGGTTTTTAGGTCAAGTCCGCCCTTGGATGAGGGCAAGTCTGCCCAAGGAGAAAAAGTAAGTCAAAATCCATCAAAACAGGCTCCAAAGGACTAGTTTTTAGGGAAAGTCTGCCCCTGGATGAGGGCAAGTCCACCCAAGGAGAAAAAGTTGGTCAAAATCCACCAAAATAGGCTCCAAAGGACCAGTTTTTAGGGAAATTTTTCCCCTAGATGAGGGCAAGTCTACCCAAGGAGCAAAAGTTGGTCAAAATCCACCAAAATAGGCTCCAAAGGACCAATTTTTAGGGCAAGTTTGCCCCTACATGAGGGCAAGTCCGCCCAAGGAGAAAAAACTAATGAAACTAGGTCAAAAATAGGCTCTAAAGAGTCAATTTCTAGGGCAAGTCTACCCCTGCATGAGGGAAAGTCCACCCAAGGATGAAAAACTAATGAAATTAGGTCAAAAATAGGCTCCAAAGAGTCAATTTCTAGGGCAAGTCTACCCCTACATGAGGTAATGTTCACCCAAGGATGAAAACTGATAAAATTAGGTCAAAAATAGGTTCCAAAGAGTTAGTTTCTAGGGAAAGTCCACCCCTACATGAGGGAAAGTCTACCCAAGGATGAAAGACTAATGAAATTAGGTCAAAAATAGGCTCCAAAGAGTCAATTTCTAGGGAAATTCCACCCAAGGATGAAAAATTGATGATCCTATGCCCAAAACAGGCTGCCAAAGACCAATTTTTAGGGCAAGTCTGCACCTGCATGAGGGAAAGTCCACCCAAGGATGAAAAATTGATGATCCTATGCCCAAAATAGGCTGCCAAAGACCAGTTTTTAGGGCAAGTCTACCCCTGCATGAGGGAAAGTCTGCCCAAGGATGAAAAACTGATGATCCTATGCCCAAAAAAGGCTACCAAGGACTAGTTTAGGGCAAGTCCACCCCTGGATGAGGGCAAGTCCACCCAAGGATGAAAAATTGATGATCCTATGCCCAAAAAGGCTGCCAAGGACTAGTTTTTAGGGCAAGTCCTCCCCTGGATGAGGGCAAGTCCACCCAAGGATGAAAAACTAATGATCCTATACCCAAAACAGGTTGCCAAGGACTAGTTTTTAGGGAAAGTCCACCCCTAGATGAGGGAAAGTCCACCCAAGGATGAAAAACTGATGATCTTATGCCCAAAAAAGGCTGCCAAGGACTAGTTTTTAGGGAAAGTCCACCCCTGGATGAGGGAAAGTTTGCCCAAGGATCAAAAACTGATGATCCTATGCCCAAAATAGGGAAAGGGAAAGGACTCAAAATATAAGAATCATCAATCAAAAGACTATGGCTGAGTGAAATAAATCAGATAATCACTAGTTTCGCACAAAGAAGACAATTCATTCAACACAAGCCTAGGTCTAGTAAAGGGGTATAGCCGACAAAGTCCTCTAATCTAGGATGAACATGGTTACTAGGGAGTCCTCGATATACACCTGGTACATGAGGCCCAAACCATGAACACCAACCCGTTACACGTGTGAGTTCAGAACCTGAAAAGGCTCAGACCAACTCTTCACATCATCCCGATGCTTTGCCAATTACAACGTGGTTGGATTGAGGTACAACTTTGCTCCCCCTTATATACCCTCATTGCACGCTGGTTGAATCGTCTCCCTTTGGGTATGAAATCCCTCAAGAAATCCACCAAGAAAGATAAAATGGTGACTCAAAGGATGGGTAAAAGTTATGATTTCTCGCCACCCAGATCAGCTTAATGGCTTAAAGGGGATTGGATGTAATGCCCCGCCATGTGAACCCCAAAGGACAATAAACACCGTACAATTTTTATTTTTATTTTTGAAAGTGAAACATTGCGGAACATTGCATATGATGAATGTGTGCACACATTGCACGAAAAGCAATTATGCATTTACTAAATATTTCACGTCCTCTGGGGTACACGAAACAGTCATTACGAATCATAAAATTTTATCAAATGGAAGAGACTAAACAACCAAGAACACATAATGATGACACACTACTATTAATGATCACAAGCATGGAAAACGATACATCATTTCATTGCAATTCAAATCACAGTTCCATAATACAATTGCAGAGCATATTTCCATAGATACAACATATTAAAGATACAATAGTTCATCACATAATTTTTCCCTAATATCAATGGGAGAAGTACATTGAGTACAAGAATGAGAAATTAATGAAAAATAAGGTACAAAGTGACCAATCTCATGCCCACATTTTACACACTAAACAACCAGGCAAGACTGTAGCATCTTTGCTAATTTTGCAATAATTTTTATTTTATTTTATTTTATTTTAATTTTTGTGTTTACTTATAAGACAACAACAACACAATTCACTACTTATAGCTATATTCAATGATCACACAAGTTACAAGAAAGATAGAAGTGATTTACTAACTTTGGCAATAGAGTCTACTCACTTAGGTCAGCTTAACATACCTCTTACATTCTATTTTATCAACAAGTCCTTGCTCCCAATGCCTATACCTACAAGGTCTACATGACTTGGCACACACATAAGATCAAAGATAGTTAGCACATGATTACTAAGACAAGCTATATAAATCAATGGTAGTTTTTACGTTATCGAGAATAAACGACAAGTCTCAAACAAGACTCAAAAGAACAGTCCTAGGGGCCCGACCTAATGCCTCGGGGGCTCATCACTTGATGGCCTTGCCTACGTATATATTTCGCAGAGGCACCGTAGTTCGCCCAACTTGAGTTCTCCCAACTCATTGACTCACCCTCATAGAGTATAACCTCTAGGTTTTTTCAAAGGTGACTACCTTAGACACGAACTTACACCATAACACTGCTATATGCTAACTCAAACCACTACTCAAAGGAATCATGTATTTCATACAAATTATGTACTATAACAACATGAGGTATATACTAGATCTATGATAACTTAACCTATTCCAATCATGCATTCTACAATTTGAATACTATGGCTTAATACTCAACATGATGAAATATCTTAAAGTGGACAAAAAAAGAACACATTAAAAATATAGTTATCTCTTTCTAACATGCAGTAAAACATAAAGAACAAATGTAACTACTTGCTAAGTTTATGACTGTTAACATTATTAAAATCATAACAAGGCACTTAAATTCCCAATGAATTTCCATGGAATCATATTAGCAAATATTACAAAGAACCCAAACCATTGGATTTTAAGGGTTCCTAACTCATAGTATGAAATGACCAAATTAACATACCAAGTACACATAAACAATAAACCACACCCATAAAATAATAGCCAAATTTATTAGATCAATATTAACGAATATTGCCCAAATTGGGCATGCTACTCGTAGAATAATGAATTTTCACAAGCACAGTGGAATATACAATTATAAACTCGTAATTCCTTTTAAACCCTCGACATCCTTTTGTTAGTAGTTTAATAAAATTAATGTTAACCATACTATGAAAAGAATAAATAATTAACTAAGAACAATTCTTTCTGATAACAGGGTTATCCCAAGTGATAATGACTTGACATTGTCAAAATGATAACCTACTATGAATACAACTCCTCATGAGACAATATGATATCCACTTATGAACATGGAGTACGATAGCTATTTAGTACTTTAGAATCCAATAATTGCAATTATAACATAATCCACCATCAAATAAAAGTTAGGTAAAGTGTCAAAGAAGGGAGTCATTTCAATGTGGTAATGTAATGGTCATTAATTCATGGGCAGAAAACCATTACACTTAAACACAATATATATATTTTTTTTTTAAATGATGAAAGTGCAATGCCTTAACTCCCAAAAGGCAAAAAAAACACAACTAAATATATATTAACATAAGTATTATCCAAAAATAATAATATTATAATTATTACCCAAAAATAATAATATAAGTATTATACATTATCATACTAGTCTGTTTATTTATTTATTTTTTAATTATCAATTAATCTTAATATTAACATTGATAATATTAAAATAAATATATGTTTATATTAATAAGAAAAAGAATATCAATATAAATTAAATTGAATATATAAAATCCCTTGCCTTTCTTTTAAAATACTAAGTAATAAAAATTACTTTTAGATCTAATTAAATCCCCTCTTTATTTACTTATTTCTTTATTCTATGACCTATCCTTTTATATATATAATTTAACATATTTAAAGAAAAACTTCCACTTTTTCTTTTGTTTATCTTTTCTTTATGTACATAATTTT
>VDFB02199990.1:0-10599 GCA_007258455.2 Sequoia sempervirens
TTTGAGGACTAAATGTATAGTTCTCAAAGAAATCAACAATAGAGAGAATACAACCCACTAGAAAGCAATTCTTTGAGTCACGAAATTGCTTAGCTTGCCATCTAGCACCATGACAATGTTGAATATGCAGATATATGATATTGCAAAATTTGTTCATAAACTCATTGTAAGACAACTCACTCTCTTTGAGAACAATTTTCTTGGTCTCAACTCCTAACTTTGTTGAGTATTTCTCATATTCAAATCTCTTCCACATAACTTGCATTGAATGATCAATATTGTTAGCCTATAAAATATTCTTCAAATTTCCACATTCATTACATATATTTTTTATACATTGCACTTTCAATTCATCTAAATCTTCTAATTTTTTGAATAGAAGAGACTTCACAAATTGTGTTGTACTTCTAGGGATGACTATATTTGGATTGATTAATTCCATGGCTTTTCTATATGTTTGTAGGTGTAGATGAAATTCAACATGATTTTGACAACAAGTCTCATGTATCTTATTTATATGTACAAAACTTGGCCATAGTCTCTCAAACATCCTTTGACAGATCTTCACATCTGAAAATTCTTGCTTGAATGCTTCAAAAAGCTCACTTTGTGTTGTATCTATAAAATGTTTCGGATGTGAAATTTTTTACCATCGTCACCTTTTATTTGTATAGTGTCCCTTCTATTGGAAGAAACATGAGATTGGCTGGTCCAATATTCAATCACCTGTTCCTTTACATCTTCTAAGATTTTATCCTTTTGAGGGAACCCTGCAAATATTTAACCAATTATTCTCAATATTCTCATCCAATCTATTTCTCTTTCTGATATATCTTTGAACAGTTCTCCTAGAAACATTGAGTAATTCAGAAACTACTTTAACTTGTCTTCTATGTGATAATTTCTTACTAGAAATTTTTGTCATCAATGCTCTACGTGCATCACTTAAATCAACAGCTCGACTCTTGTTTTCAATAGAATTCAATGCTTCTTGCAGGTTTTCAACTATTGTTTTCTTTAATGATCCTAATGAAATTTTCTTATTATCAACCCCTAACAACTCCAAAACAGGGGTCATTTCTTTCCTCTTAAATAATTTTTCAAATAACTACATGCTCTTCCAACTATAGACTTTTCTTTAAAATATTCATCCCATATTCTTTTATAGTGTAATTTTACTGTGCTTTTAGATAACATATCTTTAGATGAAATATTATTGAAAACGGATTCCTCGTTGATCTCTATAAGATTTTCCATACCAAGGAAAATATTTCTATGACCACCTTTAGTTTTTCCTGGTACCTGTACTCCTTGGTCATCAACAATTTCCATGGGTTCTCCTTCAGGAGATGTTCCTTCATCCACATTTCTACTATCTCTTTTTCTACCATACAACCTTGTTCTTGTCTTTTTATTCCCCATCACAAATTGTTCAGGTTTGAATTCACCTACATAAAAAAATAATGTGCATTCAAACTTTTTGATGTTTGTATTGGATAAAGTGTCCCCTAATATCATGGAGATATGACTATTTTTTACTATGAAAACCAAATGTAAACCCATCATTATGTATTTGGAAACTGTTATTTGGAATCTTCTCCTCTATGAGAAATCCTAATTTGATAAAAGTGGATGATCCTAGTTGTAGGATATTTTGGCCTTATCATTCGTCATGCTCGTCTCTTCTTGATCATTTGGGAAATAAATTTGATCCATGGTAGCTTTTGTATCTTCTTCTTTAACTTGATCTATAATAGCTTCTTTATATTCTTCTTTGATGTTATTCATGTTATTTGTTTGATTATCTGTGTCCAAAGGAGGCAAGTGTCTCATTTTGATTATCTATGTCCAAAGGAGGCAAGTGTCTTGATGTCCCTTGTGAGGAGTTTTCAAATGGATTGATAAAGTCTTGTGGGTCAGCCATATTGTCTCTTTGTTTCCTTTTTGACCTAGTTTCAACCATATAAGATTTGTTCAAAGGGGGAAATGACAATTTGATATGGAACAATGTGTATGGAAGGAAATGATATGAACTTAGTCTATGTTTTTTGGATTTTTGGAGGTATAATATGCCTAAGGATGATAACCAACTATGACTTCAAGGTGACAAAATTTCAAGATCTCAAATGTAAGTGTCACAATCAAGTCCAAAGTGTGGTAATGCCAATGCAAGTAAAATTCAAGTGTAATGGAAATGATCTAGAAATGAGACTAAAGGTATAACCACAACCTACCCTATGAGGAAACCAAAGGTAAGATTAATCAACTAAACCAAGAGGACCAAAGATGCCAATTTGGGTTGCCAAGATTTTAGTGGTAATGGTGACCAAGTGACAAATTTTGACAAAAGGTGACCTTCAAACTAGCCTTGGGAGTTGAGGGACAACCTAGGTGATAAAAGGACTAAAATGATGGAGGATGATGAAATCAAGGTAACTTTAATTTGGTCTCTATGGACTAATCTTAAGTTTTCTAGGGATTCTACCAATGTCTATGCAAGCTAAAAGGTAAGCCAATGCTTTGTCTATGATGGATGCAAGGTATGCAATGGTAACTAAATGACTGAATGTTGAATCATAGGTTTTCAAGTATGCAGGTGAATACTCTAGTTATGCTCAGGACTGATTAGAGAGAGGTTTTATTTTAGTTTTGGTCTCATATTTTTGTCTCAGGCAATTGCGGTTCACAGTGTACTTGTTTGAATTTTGGTTGAATTTTTTCAAAAGTTCGAGGTGATAATGTGAAATTTGGTTTTGACAAACACTGCAAACACTCTGAAAACACTTGTTTCTAGTCTTGTCTGAATGTGAAAAGTTTTGTTTCAAATGAAAACACACATAGACAACATGCACAATACCCTATGGTTGGAAAGGAAACCACTGGTTGATATCCCCACTTGGATTTCTCCAGCCACTCTTATTCAAGGTGGACAGCTAGAGACTTGGTGGCATAGGCTCCCCCTTACAGTGCAGTCACTTCTCGGGCTCACCAAGTCTCAATTCCCCAAAGAGGAATTTCTACCTCTACACATGAACAGTGAGAATGTGGGGCGGCTACAGAGGTCCAACCTCCTGTGATCAATGAGTGTATAAAAAATGATTTTGGCCACTAAAACAAATTTGTTTCTAGTGAGGGCATCCATTCAAGGTGGCCATACATGTGGCAAGATTAGCTCAATACTATGGCGAGTCAAGAGGCCTCTTAGTCCTTTCCCTAAGGAAGGATTTTTACATAGCTCATGGGGCAACTGAGGGAAACACTTGTCAGTATGACACATCTACACCCGTTGCTAAATGACTTTCGTCAAAAAGCACTTTTATTTATAGTGGCTTGGAAGATATTGGCTTTTTCTTGTTACCACTTGGGTCATTCCCTTGGGATGAGTACTTTTTCCCACCAAGGTAGGCCCTCTAAAAAGGTACACAAAAGTGAGGAAGTATGTTGTTTTTGGTCATCCCAGATTGCACTAAGCTCAAGGAGAGTGCATACACAACGCCTTTTCCTCACACTCGCATGGTGTTCATTTTAAGCCCAAATCTAAATGTGTGGGTGGCAAAGTAATAATCCCTAAGTGTCTTTATCTTTTCAAATCGTTGTGAGGCGTACGAGAAGCATATACACACAAATCACTACCATACCACAAAACATGCCAAACAGTTGTATATTTTAACCAAGCTAGTGACCTTATGTTTACCTAAAACATTGATCTAAATAGAATGAAGAGATGTAAAGATTTATGATCCCCAAGATCACACTAGGTGAGAGGGGTGAGCATACATCTATTACACCCTTACAGGCACAAAAAATAAGTTCATTTACCCTCTAATCTAACTTTAGTGCCTAAATTAGTGGAAAAATAAAAAGTCTTTGGCCAAATGTCCTGCAAAACCACAGGTTAGTAGTTTTTCAATATTAGCCTTCAACAATCGATAACTACACCACTTGCTAGTCCAAGTATCAGCTCAAAATATTCAAATTAAAACACAATGAAAATATAAGCATGAAAACAAAAAATAATCTAGAAACGAACATATAAGCATGAAAACAAAAAAAATAAAGAAAATTACCAAATCTTTTGTTTTAGATGCTTTATTTTCCTCAGATTTAAGTATTCAACTAGATAGCCTTTGACAAATGCAAATGATTAGAAAAGTATTGTTTAGTATTATATGCTCAGTGATTTAAGAGCAAAAGTAAATAATAAATTTTATTTTATTTTTAAAATAGGAAATAGTTACTTATTAAAAAATGGAGAAAAAATGGAAAAAACCTAAAAAATAAACTAATAAAAGCTTACTTAAATAGTTATTTCAATAAAAATTGGACAAAAAATGGGAGAAATCTAAAAAACAAATTCAAAAAATCAGAAACTCGGCCATCTATGTTTTAGTAGAAACTAGATGAAAACATAAAGAAATTCGATGAAAATGGAAACAATCAAAAAAAACAAATTCAAAAAAAATCAGAACTTCAGTCGAATATTATTCGGCCAAACCTTATCCGGTCGAATATCTTTTGGCTAGAAACTATTCGGTCGAATCCTATTCGGCCAAATATATCCATATGGCAGGTGACTTGGCAGCACAGTCACCATTTTTTCAAATTTCTAGAAATTTCCAACTTCTACTGAATATTTCTTCAATCAAAATTATTTTTAAAAGTAAAAATAAAAATACCCTTTTGTAGAGCTCACAATGTTGAATCCAAATAATATATATATATATTAGTTTTAGTATATAAATATTTTAAAATATTGCAAGTAGGTTGTTCAAAATCAAAAAGAGACTCAGTTGAAATTAAATAAAAAATAGTAATCATCACAAAACAAATTGGAAAATATATGATGCCCTAGAGGAGAGAATCCTCTTCAAAAGGGTTTTTTGAAAATGAAAAAAAAAACAATAGTTTACGTCAACTGAAAACTATCAAAGTCATGTTAGTTTGACTTTAAAATGTTATTACGAGAAAAATATACATCAAAATTTCAAAAAAAAAAATCTATGCCCTAGATATTGAAGTTAGCTATTTGGGAAAAAAAATCGAGAAAATGAATTTTTTTTCTATTTGTTTCTTGACGTCAACTAAACATCACTTTTTCTTGAAATTTTCAGCATTACGAAATTTGCTTTTAAATTGATAAAAAAAATATCAAAAAAATAAAATAAAATTTTGAAAAATTATAGGAATAAACTTCAATAAAAGTTCTACATTTTATTAGTTTACATCATTTTGAAATTCAAAACATAAATACCACTTTTATGTGGTTGAAGTTGAGAACTTTTTTCCATGTTGGTCGATTCCTTTATAAAGTATGACACAGGTTTTACTTTTACCCACAAGTCACCACAAAGAGTTGGTGAATAAAGAATAAGCTCCTTTGAATACCTACAACGGTTAGTGTGCATAACAAAATAATATTAACAAAGAGATTTAGAAATCATGTAGAGGAAAATATAAAGAGAGAGAGAGAGAGAGAGAGAGAGAGAGTTTATAAAGAAGTTGCATGTGTGTAAATGAGAGAGAGTCGTTTATATGCATTACAAGTACTTTTTGGAGTTAGGCTGATAAGGGGTAATTTTCAAGATACTAAAGGTCTACTTTTCGATTTGCAACCTTTTTAAAATTTAAATGTAGGACCTTAATGCCCCACATTAGTGTCCAAGCCTTTTTTGCACCCAAAATTCCAATTATCCGGGAATTTAGCATATTTTCTTAACCATGCCATGAAACAATCATATTATGAACATAACTAATCATACACGCAAAATAGAGTGTTAAACCTAGTGTGAAATTGGTAGTGGTGATAATTTGTGACCCCATAATTTTTATTAGTGATAGAAGGTGAAATTTTGGTTTAAATGTTAATTTCATTGTATCTCTTTGGCCAAAAAGTGAGAGACACTATTGTGGGATCACCCATTTGGGTGATCCTACCTAATTACATTTCCAAGTTCAAATCTTATTCTATATAAATTCTCAAATTTAATTTGATCCCTCCAATTTATGAGTCTTACTACCAATCCCTCTTATCATACCATAATTTTAAATAAATAAATATATAAAAAAATTGTATTTCTCTCACTATTCTACAACTCTCAATATTTTAAGTTCAATACTTAATTACACTTATAATTTTACTACTATAAATTCCATCCCTCAACCTTCCTCTCTAGCTAATGATTTGCATGATGACTAGGGAGGCTTTGATCATGGATCCACTCTTCACATGGAGTATGAAATAATCCATAGAATCAATTGTCATTTGTAATTATTTCAAAATCAAATGGCCACTAATGAAAATCATCATCACACTATGTTCCCCCTTCTTGAAGCTTTAAGCATGATGGTCTAGCATGAACATGAAGGATACGACTTTATATGTGGTGTGGTACTTATTGTGAACACCCATGGTCCTTTCTCTACACCTTCTTTTGACACAACAATTGATTCACCTTTTGGATTAACTCATACTCAAATTGTCATTCCATTACACACACCAAATACACATATTCCAAATTCAATAAATGTTTCTACATCTACAATGAAACCTAGTCATACAAATTCATTTTCATCACATATTCTTGATAATCCTATTTCTATTAATGGATTCATTCTTCATACAAAGCCTCTTTCAATTCTAATACTACGAAGCTTGGTTTTCTTAACCTCTATTCTCTCAATCATTTCACAATATTACTATCACAATTATTCCTAATACTAATGTATCATTACATCTTCTCCTACCATTATCCCCTTTATACCACAAATTGTATGGTTAAAACCAACTTCTACAAAATGTAGCCAACCTTCAATAATATTTTGTATCTTTCCACTAGTTCACAACCCATGACTATACAATACTAGCATTGTATCCCACCCTCCCTCAATATTCATGCTACTTTATTCCTTGATTACTTTAAGGTCCCCTATTTTAAAAAGTGGAATGGAAAAGAGGACACCCAACCCATGTTTACACTTTCATTTCCCTGTGTAACAACTTTATCTTTGATAATAGATTGGTTGCTAAATTAATCTCTTAAAGAGACCACTCTGGATAATTTATCTATCCTTCCTAACCATTCTATAACATCCTTTGACCAGATCACTTTTTTATATTTCATTAGCAATTTTAGGGTAAAATAGAGCCCTAGGTCACCTTTATAGACTTTATTGACTACATGCAAGGTCTTAATGAGAACATTTAATAATTTAATATTTTGATAAAAATATGTATTCTCTCATATTTCATATCCACTCCTTGAATATATTGTGTAGGATATTTTCATTTGAAAACTTGAACCCCATATTTAGGACAAAATTATTTTAATGTGACCTATTCTTCCTTTTCACACATTTGCACTATCTTTAGATATTATTAGTAGATGATATGATAGTTCAAGGCAACTCCTTTTGTCATCTCATTATATATTTCCTACTCTTTGAGACCCCCTACATCTTCTCAAAAAATAAAACTACCACTACTATGAACCAAATTGGTGTTTCCATGTCTCCCTCTTTTTTGAAACTATAAATATATGCATGCTCATAATGAAATTAACATTCCATAAATTTTTCTAATCTTTTACATTATATCCTTATGTAGATCCTCCCAATAAATATTTATCTAACTTCCCCTATTCACTCTCTCAATTCTAATCTTCCCCTTCCAAAGACCTATGATGCTAAGGTCATATCAATATCACCACATGTCTGGGAATGATACTAAAAAGTGCATGCTTCTCAACCACCTTGTTCAATACCTCATTGATATTTTTTTATTAATAATAGTATATAAAAATAATTACATCTTTTTGCCATAGCAACTTTCAAAACATAGTAACCTGATTATAGTTGTCTTTCATAGTTTCTGATGAGTCCAATTAATGACTCAATTTTGATAGGGTTTATCATATATTTTTTGTTGATACTATAGAGTTTGGCACTTGGTTATTGACATTCACCATGTTATTTCCCTAGATTTATGAACCTTTGGCATGAACTTATCCTTATGACTTTTGATGATATTAACATGTTATGTGGATTATCTATGTTAATTTTACATGTGGTTGAATGGATGTTACTTTAAGGTAATTATGGATATGCAATTGTTTTGTGCGTACTAATGTCATTATGCAGGTTCACATTAAGATGTTGATATAAATGAAGCCTACAAAGTAGAAGAAGTTCCTTCCAACTGGTCGATTGCTAAGGAAGTCAAAAAGATGGTCATTAAGAGGTCAAAGGAGGGAAAACTCTCAATGGAGGGAAACTCCTAGCTCGTATGGAAGTTGTAACTACCTTTTAAATGATCATGTTTGTTAGTTGAGAAAATATAGGAAGTGTGTTGTGCTGGATCCTCATTAGGGCAAGTCTACTTTGACCAAATATGGTGCATGCGTAACTTCCTCCCTCTCTTTTTCATGCTTTCAATAAATGGCATCCTCCTATTTTGTTGGAGTTGACTGCCTAGTTAGTTAGGATTAATTTGAAGCTTTTCCCTCTATAAATAATGGTCAAATGACCCTTTTCATAAGGTTGGATGTTCTGAGATTGTACTTGCATTTTTAGTTTAAGTAATACAGTCATATTGCTGATATGTTGCAGTCATGTTTTCAAGGAATAAAATGATATTTTGACTTGCTGCATTTGAGTTAGCTTAGGGAAGACTCATTCAAGGGGGGCCACTTGGTGAGAATTCCACCCATTTAGTTTAAAAGTTATTTTTTTGTGCAGTAATTAGTTTTGGTTTAAGCAGTTGCTTGTTCCTGCATCCATTGGAACTCTATTCTGTGACTATTCCTACAGCCAAGAAAGATAGAGTAACTTCTTGTCTATTTGCTGAGATTTCTATTTCTGTTATCCATTCTAGTTCAATCGTTGATACTCAGTGTAGTTGTTGATTCATGCTCAGTGCTTATGCTAATTTCTTTCCAGTATTGTTTCTTTTCTAGCTTAAGGATGACTATAGTTGAGTCCTAGTGCACATATAGTGCTGACCCATTTCAAGTTTACGTCCCTGGGTTGACAATGAAATGCACCTTCACGATGAGTAAGATAACTACTTAGTGTATATGTCTAATCTCTAATTCACAACTCTAATGGCTTAGTTATTGAACCATTAGAGGAGGCCAACATTTTTGGCACCATTTCTGGGTATGGTGTCAAACTAGGAAGTTATTTGGAGGAATTTCTAGTTTCTTTCTTGCTTTAGTATTTTTGAAGTTTGTTCTTAGCATACCCTTCATTTGAGAAAACTAATGATCTGTTATTCTTTCACCAATTCTTTGTGTCAGTTGGCTGATACTAAGCTAATACCACATGCATAGAGGTAGGAGAAGAGATGCTTATGGGAGATTCCTTCCTAATGACCCTAATCCTGATCACCAGCTAGTTGAGTTTCAAAATCTATTAAGAGACGAAGAAGAGGAGGCACATCCTTTCGCTAATGCATTTCCCAATTTGACCAATTATGAAACTTCTTCTAAGGACCAAGCTGCCCAAAACCTGATTGAGAATCCATTTGCTTTGGTACTTCATCAAGTAGATATGGATCATGCAAATCCAAACAGACCTAACCAGCCATCTTTTCCATTTCCTATCACTCATAAGAATGAGGTTGATAATCTCAAGAACATCCCTGCTTCAATTCTTCCTAAGTTCTATGGGCTTGTCATAAAAGACCCTGACACTTTCTTTTTTGAGTTTGATATCCTCTGTAGAAGCTATGAGTATACCACTAATGCTCATAGGCTTAATTTTTTTCCTACCACCTTGAAATAAGTTGCATTAAGATGGTTTATGAGCTTAGGTAGGAATATTGTAGATACTTGGGATGATATGAAAAAAAACTTTCTTGAGAAGTACAAAGAATACTGTAGGGGCAGTGATATGAGAGGAGACGATATCTTCAGGATGCAACAGAAGGAAGATGAGAGTTTGAAGGACTATATTTCAAGGTTCTTGTTTTGCCTGCAGAAATCTCCACATTATGCACTCAATGAAGAGTCTCAAAAGTTGCTCTTCCTTAGAGGGATCAATGAGAGTTGCATTAATGCTTTGGACCTGATGGGAGGAGGAGATATCACCCAAGTTCCTTGGGATGATATTAAGAAGATATGTCAAAATTATTCCAGGGTAGCTCTAAAGAAAGGAAGAGGTTACCAATCCTCTATGGGTAAATCCTCCACCAATGGAGTCTCAAGGATCGAAATTACTCACCTGCTGGTAGATTTCAAGCAAGATATCACAAACAATATGGCTACTCAACTAGACACTCTTCAAGCAAAGAAGAAACAAGAGGAAGTAGAGGCAATGCGGGTAGAATATTGCCCTCATTATAGACAAAAGAAGGACTGCAAATGAAAAATGGTAGCCAACATTGACAACAAATAGATTCCACCAGAATTTAGGCCAGTTCAGGTTGATGATGATCAGGTTTTCTACATTGCACAAAGAATACCTTGGGCCCCAATACAAGGTATGCCACCAGATCCATTATCTTTTAGTGGACCTTATTTCAATTCCTATGCATTTGGTAATCAATGGAAACCCCCATATCCATCCAACTATGAAGGATATCCACCTTAGCCTTGGAACAAC
>VDFB02199991.1:0-40569 GCA_007258455.2 Sequoia sempervirens
TTAAAAAATAAAATAAAAATATTGATAACTTAAATACCTGTGATGGCAGGACTGATATATAGATTATTCAATAAGATACATAAGTTAGTTATATTTAATTGAAATGTTAACAACTTTATTTATGTAAACATTATAATTAAAAAAATAAATAAAAATATTGATAACCTGTGATGGCATGGACTAATAATAATAATAATCTTAAACTTTTGGAATATCCAAAATCAAAAGATCCGTTTTTAAAGGATTAAGCCATATCTTCCCCCAAAGATAGAGGAAAGTTGGGTTGCAGACATTTTTGACTGCTTTCCAAAAGTTTTAAAGTCATAAAAATCCAAGCTAGGTGAAGAAATGGTAAAATGATTGCATACTAATATTATAGTTAGTGAAGATGACCTCCTACAATATCAGACGCAACGCATGTGGGCACGCTAATCCAGATTCTGACTTTTACTCGCCTAATTAATTTATATTACACTCAATTCACGCAAAGATGATGTTGACATCCATTGCACCGATGTAATTTGATTTCAGACTCAACCAAAAGCTTACAACGGATTTGAAAATCGTCGGTTGCAATAGAATTTTGACAATCTATCCGTTCGTTTGGCAGAATTTAAATCAAAATTCCTCTACTTTGAGGACATTCTGGTAACACACCTATTTGTTTGTTCGAATTTTAGTTTTTTTTTTTTTTTAAAGGGTCGCGGAATGCTGTAGTTGAGTGATCAGATTGACTCACCGGTAACAGAGCTAGCAGATAATTAACCTGTCGATTGTTGCATAGCAGAGGCAGTTATGGGTGCGTCATTAATGGAGGTATGCACACAAATGCCTTCCTTTTCTTGCTTGAATTTTTTTTCTAATTTGTAGGTTTTATTCATATCATTATATCAATGAAGACATGAATCTTGTCGGCAAAAATATTGAGTAAAATCTTCTTTCCTTCTTTTTGGGTGTGCGTATGCTGTGATGTTCAGATTAGTTCCCAAGAAAATTTCATTCATTCATGTATGATACCCTTGGCCTAACCGAAACTACAACACAGATGTTTTTTGGGGTTGCTGTATACGATCTATTTCTGTAACAAACTTCTAAAATTCCACTTCCACTTCTTTGATTTGTATATAAACAACCTGACTATTTGGGCCTGCATGTTGGTTTTCTGCAGGCGTTTACAAAGTCTCTTGCAATGACAATTCTTTCAGAGATAGGGGACAAGACCTTTTTCGTGGCTGCAGTAAGTCTATGATCTAATGGTTGGTTACTAGGAAGGTTCTTTTATTTTTCCCTGAGGTCAATATAGTTTTATAGAGCAATTGAAATTGTTTGGTGCTAGAAACTGCAGGAGTTTCAAGGGTAGATTAGTTAACAGTGCTGTTGGATCTTGTGTTGTACTTGTTGGACCAACCATTTTAAATTTTGATTGTTATCGTGCATGCTAATCTTCCTTTATGTCAATTCTGGATACTGCACTTATGGTTTGGATATCTGTTTTCTTGTTCTCTTACTGTTTCGAATTGATCCTCTAGTAGGTGAAGGAAAACACTTTCTGTTAATAAAATAAAGCACTGTTTAGGAAACGTTCCATAATATAAGGAATGTAATTTTTTGTTTTCCTGGATGGTTCAATGGAACATGTATTTGGAGATTGTATCTAGTTTTGTCCTGTAAACACATCAGTTTTGATTGAATTAGGTATTGTTTATATGTGACGAAGTATCATTATCCAATTTGACAACATTCCAATGCATTTTCTTATGCTGACGAATTTTCTAGTTTGCGCATGGTTTATTAACAGTGCTGTTGGATCTTGTGTTGTACTTGTTGGACCAACCATTTTAAATTTTGATTGTTATCGTGCATGCTATCTTTCCTTTATGTCAATTCTGGATACTGCATTTATGGTTTGGATATCTGTTTTCTTGTTCTCTTACTGTTTCGAATTGATCCTCTAGTAGGTGAAGGAAAACACTTTCTGTTAATAAAATAAAGCACTGTTTAGGAAACGTTCCATAATATAAGGAATGTAATTTTTTGTTTTCCTGGATGGTTCAATGGAACATGTATTTGGAGATTGTATCTAGTTTTGTCCTGTAAACACATCAGTTTTGATTGAATTAGTTATTGTTTATATACGACGAAGTATCATTATCCAATTTGACAACATTCCAATGCATTTTCTTATGCTGACGAATTTTCTAGTTTGCGCATGGTTTATTGATTGAATGGCTCAAGGGAAACAATTGTGGTTTGATATTGTAATATGGGTGTGTTTGGCTCTGTGGTTTACTTTTATACAGCAACTCGACTTGTTTGGTGCTGGAAATCCTTCATCGTATGGTTCTGTTGTGTGCTGTTTATTAGTGAAGATGCATTGTGCGCCAGTATTATAGTGCATTTATGAGTCTGGAGGGTTTTTTAATTATAAAGCAACTCGACTTGTTTGGTACTGGAAACCTATTATCTTATTGTTCTGTTATGTGCTGTTAATTTGTGAGGGTGCATTAGCAGCTTGTATTCCAGTGCTTTAAGAGTTTTGAGGGATTTTCTGGTTTATCTTGTAATTTGAATGGATGGTTCTAGGTAACTGTCAAACCTGTATGCAACATGTATCCCTTGTTCTAAGATATGTATAGTTGTGATATCATGTCCTATGATGCCTATGCCTTATTGATAATTTGAACTTTGACATTGCCTGATCCAAGACCCAAACCCAGTTGTCTCATTTGTTTGTGATCCTATGTAGCTGGTCAGTATTCCAGAAATTGCATTATCTTTCTTTGGAAGTATATAGGTTATTTGGCGAAATTGCAGTTGTATCCATGGTTCTGGTTGAACCATTAAAGAACTGGTTATTTCATCTTGTTTTGGTTTGAAACTTTAATTATTTAAGTTTTAAATTGTTGTTGCTATTGCATAGAATGACAGACTCTGTACACTACAGGTTTCCATGGAGATTTTCCAAGATAAATTACAAGCTTAGGAATAAAATAGAACGCTTCATGCAGAATCTTAGTTCAATCTTTATTATCAATGAAGTGGCATTTACTGTAATCTTGAAAAGAAAAAGTTTCTGAAATGCATCATCTTTGATGTTCTTTTGTCATGATCAAGCATTGTTTTCCTCTTGCTTGCTATTTGGCTGCATATTACTGCCATCCATATAAGCATATAAGGTTAAGTCTAATACTATCATGCTTCAAGTTTAAACTCAACGTTAAATCACACGGTTATTTGACTGGCCTTTCAGATCTGAATTTAGCTACTAGAGCAGACTAGATTGTGTCTGTGAACTTGTTAATTCATATGGTTATTTGTGATGTCCCCAATTAAAATCATTGAATATTTTGTGCAACTTTATGCTTTATTGTATTTTTCTGAATTTTGAAAACTAAACCTAACTGGAACAGCAAATAAAAATCGAAACCAATTGACTGGAAACATTTTAGCAAACCCTCATTTGCTGATACAACTCTTTGTATGATAAGTCTCATCAATTACAATCGCTGATATAAACCCTAGGTTACTCCAAACATCAGATCTGAATTAAAATAATCAGTAAGCATCATTCCATATCATACAGTCAATTTGGGAAACCTCAGAGATCTGATTTTAATTGCCCACTGAGTTGGAAATGATTACAATGCATGAAACAATATTTTATTTTGATTTTAGTCATAAAAGATCACTCACAAAATGCAGATCTGGACATGTCATGAAACCTTCCAATACATGATATGAACTGCTATAGGTCGTGGTGGGGAATTTAGGACTGTGGCAGCTGGTAAAATGGTGTAAAGAGTTGCTGTGCAGCAGCACATAATGCTGGTACAACTCCCCCAAGTCTGATCGAACCCTCCTTGATGATGGTAAACAATATAGAAAGATGACAAATGGCTGCTATGGTGTTCAAAGGCTGTATGGCTGATGCAATTCGACCCACAAGTGCTAGCATTGATTCCAGTGATCTGGAATTAATGCTAGGCAAACATCGACCAATGTGCATGCAAACCCTTGAAAAATAATTTCTGAATTTTTGTGCGGCTGGGCTACCTCCAAAAATAGTGCCAAAAACCTCCAATGATGTTAACCAGCAGAGCATATAATGTTGGTACAGCTCCCCCAAGTCTGATCGAACCCTCCTTGATGATGGTAAACAATATATAAAGATGGCAAATGGCTGCTATGGTGTTTAAAGGCTGTATGGTTGATGCAATTCGACCCACAAGTGCTGGTATTCATTCCACTGATCTGGAATTAATGCTAGGCAAATATTGACCAATGTGCATGCAAACCCTTGAAAAATAATTTCTGAATTTTGTGCAGCTGGGCTACCTCCAAAAATAGTGCCAAAACCCTCCAATGATGTTAACCAGCAGTTGGTATGACTGTAACAACTCAGATCCAGACCTTTAGGATGCCCAAAAATTTGCCAAAAATCTGAAACTCAATAAATAAACCTTCAAATATGTGTTGGTGATGAGAAGGTGATTTTGGCTTGCCAAAAACACTGTAGCCCTACTGTAGCAGACTGAAAAATGTCTTCAAATCCTCAACAAATCAGCACAATTGTGATCACTAGATGGAATCACCCAAAATGGGAAACAAAGGTTTTTGTCCTTGATCCCAAATGTGGAATCCAAGAGGGTTTTCATCTTTTATGCCTTAGATTGAACAAACAGCTCAAATTTGAAAATTGGATGCAAAAGGATAACTTGAATGATGGTGAAATGAAGATAGGTGCCTCCTTGATGTATGAAAGATCCCTTACCAATTCTACCTTGAATTTTTCAGTTTTGCCCTCTTGCCATAATGTCAAACAGTTGTCTTGCATGGTCTGATTTGGTTTTGCTGATTGTTTGTTTGAGTTTCATTGCTTGTTTTTTTATTGCAAAATTATAGAGGAAAGCATAGAAATGAAAGAGAACTATTGCATAAGTGAAAGACAACAGTTGCAATTTAATAGAACCCCTTTTTTTCAACTATATCAGATCTGATTACAAGTTTCAGAGGTTTGATATACATTATATCAGATTGTAACAACAGTCTAAAACCCTTATATAATGCAATATTTGACTACCCAAAATGATAAACACATACCCGGATGTATAGCTCCAATTGTAGCTTGATTATTGAAGTCAAATCATGAATCACTTCGCTGTTACAACTTCAAATGGTATGGCTGAGTATGATGAGGAAATAAGTGTTGTAGAGGATCACCAATAGGTTGAAAATAATGATAAAAATCAGATCTGATTACAAGTTTCAGAGGTTTGATATACATTATATCAGATTGTAACAACAGTCTAAAACCCTTATATAATGCAATATTTGACTACCCAAAATGATAAACACATACCCGCATGTATAGCTCCAATTGTAGCTTGATTATTGAAGTCAAATCATGAATCACTTCGCTGTTACAACTTCAAACGGTATGGCTGAGTATGATGACGAAATAAGTGTTGTAGAGGATCACCAATAGGTTGAAAATAATGATAGAAATTAGGAACATCAACCTTTTACCAAACCCTAGGTGCCTCCCAAAATGCCCAACAAGCAGCCTTGATTAAAACTCCACGAATAAGGTATCAAATCGAAGATAAATTGTTGCTGCGAAAGAATATGCAATAAAATCAAATACCCATGTGCCTTAGCTGCCATAAACTATCAAAATCTGCAATTATTTTATGATAACTCCTTGCTGCAATCAATTCTAAGTGCAGATTAACCTGTAATGAAGTCCAATGATGCCCAAATGGAAATCTAGAGTAGATTTCCTTGTTCTGTGAACTGGGTTTTCGTCCAATCCACTATCCTCCAAGGGATTTCGTCTTTAGAAGACCTGTATGCTGCTGAAATTCTCTTCCAAGGGCTCAAACCTTCCATTGCTTTTGTAAAAATGAGAATAGAATGCTAAAAAAGGAGCCCAACACGTTGCTTTATAACCTCTCATGGACTTTTTGATAAAAATCAATAAAATATTCCCTCTCAAAAGGCTATGCCCAACTTGAGGGTCTTTCCTCATCCAAAGAAAAAGGCCACTTTTTAAAAACAGCGTGAGTTGCTAGGATGGGGCACTTTTCACTATTCACCTTACAATTTTCAGTTACTATTCACCTTTTACTATTCCATTATATATTTTCACTTTAACACTGCCAAACTGAAAATCTCATAAGGCTCCCAGCTAAACTCCACAGCCCTTGGTTGGGTCCTCTAACCATTCTGCTAACCTATGAAAACCCTAATAGTAGGCCAACTTTCGCTATAGACTGAGTTGTCTAAGGAAGGGACATTACAATGTACCTTTTGGAATTGGGCTTGTAGTGTCATAAAATTGCACCCCCTGCAATTTCACCTACACTTTTGTATCTACTTTAGTGTCCACTCCCTTAGTATTTGTGTAGGTTTGTTTTAGTTCCTTTATATCAATTTTTTTCTCTTGGATGTTTGATCTTTTCAAAGAGTTGCCTTTGTGTGTACTTTTGTGTCAAACTTATATTTTCTCTTGTTCCTACCTGCTTTTTGAGTAAGTGATTGTCCTAATGCTAGTATCTCCGCAATATTTCGGATGCCTAAACTGGCCAAGCTTTCCTTAAAAGTTGTCTTTTTCAATTCATTCTAGCCTTCTAGTCTCTATTCCTGAACTCTTCTCCCTTGGACATTTTCTCAATTTCTTGCTCTTGCTTCTAATGCTTCTCATGCCTTGTTACAACAACACTCTCAAGCTTCCACAACACCCTTGTAAACTCTTTGACTCTCACATCTATCCGTCATCATTTGTCTCTGTCTATCCTGCCTCTCTCTCTTTTGGTTTCCTCAAGCTCTGTAGGTGATATCATCTACTCTTGTTTCAGGTCTTGAGCATCTTGGGGTTTCTTTTCATCCCTGTCTAAGTGCATTTTTCATCTTGTTGTCTATTTTATTTTCTATCTACTCCATCTATCTATCTCAGTTGTCCTGTGGAGGTGGGAAACATCAAATGGGGTTTGACTGAGACAAGCTCCCTAAACAACTCCAAAAATTTTCCTCGGCCTATGTCTCAGAGGGTACAAAGACATGGTCGTGGAGGCTCATTGTTTGGTCTACGTGAGCACCTCTTTCCTTTGTTTTATCATTTACATTCTTTAATTTATATCTCATTTAGTTTACATTATTTCAGTTTTGTTGTTCTCTGTTATTTTCTCACATTCCAAGAGTTCTTAGCAGTCAAAGTAGAAGTAGTCACTTTGTTATTTTCTGTGACATTCTCTAGTTGGGCCTGATATGAGACGCCACACAATCAGGTTACTGCTCCATGTGTCAGTACACCTTGGCCAAGAGTTTGCTAGTTTGTCCAGAAACCTCCTCGACCTGCCTTTTTTGATTCTAGAACTCTCGCTTATATTGCCACTTGAGCTTTGTTCCTTTTTAGCTTATTAGGTAGTTTGAGGTAGTTGAGGACCATTTGCTCCTTGAAGACTCTTGCTTGCCTTGAGACTCGAGGGTAGCAAATCTCCTCTACATTTTGGTGAACCCGATGTGAACACTCCTTCCAAAAAAAAGAGGAGGACAAGTCCAAGATTTTTCCTTGTAAGAATTTTTTTTTCAGGGCACAAGAAATTGGATCTGTGCCTGATTTTGCAAGAAAGACCTTCATCCAATCTAGATTAGATCAGTTTGTCATCCAGTTGGAGATTAATTACAATTAATTCATGATTTATACTGTTTTTGAGTATAGAGATTTTGGAACAACATGATTGTGAGGGCACAAATAAACAAGAAAAGACCTTGTCTCTTACAAGCAACCTCCGCAGAATTAGAAGATAATCTCTTGCACCTTCTCGGCCTCCAAAGGGTACAAAACCCTACAACTTCAAAAGTGGGGAGGAAGTTTTATATATACTGTGCAAATTTTCCTTAAAGATGGCATACTTCATGGTTTCATGGCTCATGGCCATGAAGCCATTGCTCATCTTATGTGATCTTGAAATTGATTGGATTGGGTTGGTTCTGTCAGACAAATGCTTACAAGTGCACTTTGCAATAGAGAGAAGATTTACTTGAAGTGACTCTATGAGCATTTTGTATTGCTACAAGTGAAGGAAAATCTCTTTGATAGTGTCACAGCTGGCTTCAAAATCTGTTTTCACAGGTGGATTTGGCAACATGTTGTTGAAATTATCTTTGCTGAGGTTATTTTGTTTTAATGATATATATTGAGCCAACAATGTTTTGAATGTCTGAAATATGGACAGTGAATATGTTTGAAGTTTGGGTCTAATAGTGTCTTGGTGGTAGTATGGAACTGTACCATGGAGTCTTGGAGTCATCTACCCATACACGTGCTTGTTGCAAGTTGCTTGGGCTGATTCAAATATGTGAGAGGATGGTTAGGGCAGAATGATTTTGGAGAGACAAATTTTGTCTCTTATTGGCAACTAATTGACTTTGTTTTGGCAGCAGTTTACCTTGTTATGTAATGGCGATAGTTAGGACAGCATTTACTTGCATGTGGTAGGCTCCTTTTCTTCATTGAGCCACGACTATCTGCATTCTTTATGGTGGAAGAAACTAAACTTCCTTGCTGACTGCTGTTATGGCTGAGACTGCAAGGATGGTTGTTTGGTGGTAATGTGGATGTTAAGCAGTTGGATGGTTGATATTATGTAGCTATTCCCATTCAATGCAACTGTCCATCTGCCCCCTTATGCTGTGCAGTTAGAGAAGGAAAAAAAATTGAGTCATTTTGAAGGGTTGGTGGGCTCAAATGGGGATACTTATTGTAGATTCATGGAGAGAGAGAAGGTGTATCAGAGTTCTTGCAATAGCGGGAGCAGAATGGAGAACATGGAGGCTGTGGGTGCCTGAAAGAAAAATAACCCAAAGACCATTAAAATTGGGCCATGGCATTTTACTCCCTTTATTGACATTGATAATATTGGACGGAATGTTATTATCGTTACTTTCCTGGTGTTTTCACCTTTAAGTTTTCCAAATGAAATCTTGTGCATGTGTTCTGTTTCTCATGAATGCTTGTGTTTCTTTGTTTAGTTGTTTTTCCATGTTATAAGAATTTCCATATTGTGGCAAGTAGGTTTAAATAGAATAGATTGGGTTGAGAGTTGTATTGAAGGGGTCAACTTAGAAATCCATAATTGATGTACCATTAAGGTTATCAACCTATTGATATATGGACTATTACAAATCCACATATTAATCCACACATGGTATGTTGTTATGCTTCTGGTCTATTGTGTAATATCTATTTTTTCCTACAAATCAGTAAATTCCTTTAATCTCTCTGGTTTTGCCTCAGGGTTGTCTTGGTAGTTCAGCCCATGAAGGAAATTTGGAGCTCTGTGATACATATTTCAAAATCCAATAAAAAGGAGGTGTCATTCTACTCTTGCCCACTGTTTGGTAAGTTAAGATCCTTTAGTTGGATAAGTTTGATGCACATCCCAAACAATTCCACACTGGATGAAGTCTGTACAATGCTGTCATAGCTTTTTGGTCTATTATGCACCATTCAACTGAATTTGGCCAGCAGTACCTTCTCTCTATTCTCCAGTTTCATCTTAGTGTTGTCTTGTAGTTTCAGCCTCCATGAATTAGGAGCCCTAAAACACAATTCAAAAATCCAATAAAACACAGTGTCATCTTTGACCATGTCTCACTTATTTACAGCTACAATCTTCTTTTAGTTGGCCATGAAGTTGATGCCTGCTCCTTTGAGCAAAATCCATGTTGGAATGAAGTCCACATAGTGTTGTTAGGGCTTGTACTTCCCTCTGTAACATTTCTTATTTTTGCCTTTAAACAAAAAGGCTAACTCAAAATGATAGTTGCATTATATTTATAAACATGACTATCTAAAATTATGAATTTTATTATAATATTCAGATTTATAACTTATGACATAATTCTGAAAATGGAATTTATCTTGATTTTCTGCTATAATTCTCCTTCCAAATTGTAGCTATTCTCCTTGAATGATTGTCCCTAATATCTAGTCAAGTTATGGGTTTTAGTCCAATAACTTGATAGGAGAAGTTTTTTCATTTTTGTCCTTAAATCTTTCAATTTTCCTTGAAGGGGTTTTGTCCACTTTGGCTGTAATATTTCTTTGCAATAAGTCATAATATTCCTGTTCAATGGATTGATGTCTTCTTCTCATGGAATGATCTCCCATATATATCTTATTTTTGAGAGAGTTGCAACCTTTCTCACACAACCGCTGCCCTTTGGTAAATTATAGTTTAATTTTAATTTGATTATGTTTATCTTAAATTGCTAGTATGACACTAGAGCAACTTTTATTAGCATTATCTCATCAATGATATTGGCGCCACTTTTCATTGACTTTTTAGTGGCTCACATGTCATGCATCTAGATTTCAGAATTTTGGTAAGGGATGATAGGGCTTTGCTCTATGGTGCACTATCTAAGTTTCTCCTTGCAAAGCAGTGATTTCTTCTCTAATCTTTGGTTTCACCTCAGTGTTGTCTTACAACTCAATCCATGAAGGTAATTCTAGAGCCTTGGATACATGTTTCAAATCCAATTAAAACAATTTCATCTTGATCAGGCTTAATTTACAATTCTGTTGTTGTCAAGAACTAGATCTTACAACTAATCATTAAATATGAAATAGAGATTAAATGATTTGAAAACTACATCATTTTACAAAGATAACAAGTTATACCATATACACACAGGGAAACCTTTTTTTGGTAAAAACCCCATAAAACATCATTCATAATTGAAGAAACTTACAATAAGTTTGTATAAATACAAACATAACAAGAACTTGTATATTATAGTATCTTCATCCTCCTCTTCTTTCCATAATGCCCTCATGCATCTCCACTTTGCACCTTGCCTTTACGCATACTAATATATATAACAATATATTCACACAATGATATGCTTTATGATTGCTCATATTTATGTAATATCCCTTGCTAAATCTGATCTCGTTGTTGATTTAAACCCTCTCAAGGAATATTGTCAAACACTTGTACAATGTCTATACTTGTTGGTTCTGTGTTTCTGCCTGGATTGTATTTTCATTTTCAGATGCATATATATGACCTACACATGACAAATGTGCACTTACAGCAACTAGACATTAATACAAACACTTGGCATGCAAACTAAAGATGCAGATATGCAAGCAACTATTTTGGCATTTAATCAAACATATTGCAGCCAACCTCCAATGCCATTATTTGATATCATGAATGAGATATAATGCTGGGAATGAAGCATAAACTCAGACCTAAAATCCCTTATATCGACTAGCATGAATGACTGAAATACAAATCATATGCAAATGCCAAGACTCTTGGCTTACAATGCTTTTAAGTTTTTAACTAATCATGAACTCAATTACAGCATACATTTGCAATTTCATTGCTATATTGTGACTGTAATTACAATGTCAAGATGCCAGCTAAGGCAGCAAATAATGCCTATATGAAATGTGAACCTAAATGCAATATAGCTTCAAAATGGAGAACCCGATGTAAAGCCGCTGCCAACATAAATCAGATCGATTCTCCTTGAAGAGGCTGTATCTACCCTCCAAAGTGATGCTCCATGACTCCTTGATGCCCAACGATGCCTTGAGAATTTTATCAGAATTTTTGGTGCCTCTCTTCACAAAATCGTACCACCTCCTAGTGCGCCCAGCATGTGGTGAAGTTCTGATTTATATCAGACCAGCAAAACATGAAATCGTCCCTTATTCCAACTGTCCTCCTTGATGCAAAATCATCCTCTCACAGGACTGTAAGATCTCCACAAAGAACTGAAGTAAACCAATAAATCTGGATTTACAAAGACCAATTGATTTGCCTCTAGTGATAAAATATGCAGCTCTTGGATAAAATCGAATTTCTCCAAAATGCTTCAACAAGCTGATATGAAATCTCTTTTTCCGAAACTTGGCCAAAGGCCACAAAGTTTTCCAATGCAAGCACAAATTGGACCTCTGAATGAAGCCCACAATCATCAATAATCTCAACTGATAGTTTCACAGCCTCAAAATTGCATAACCTATGAGAGTTTCCATTCCCAAAGGCTTAGTAATGGCAGAAACCCTAGCTGGTTCCTTCTCCAAGCAAATTCTTGAAAAACAAATATCAATTCCTGGATGATAAAAGCATTGGCTGACCCCCTTTTTTATACTTTTCTCCAAGAAGAGGTCGACCCTTCTAGAAGCTTCCTTTTTAATCATTTAAAATAATATTTTGTTTGCACCTTTTAATAATATTAAAATATGACCTTATAAATAATTAAGTGCAAATATAACGTTATAACATAATATTAAAATAATAATTAAACGTTATATCTTAAGATAACTCCTTATTTCACCAATTCAACTGAATCTAGGAAACCATCTACTGACTAGGTGTATGCCTCAACAGACCCACTAACCATGCTCATTAGCCTACGAGGGTCAGGAATAGGCTAAACCGTCCAAAAGCAACAACAGGCTAAAAGGGGACATTACAGTCTGCCCTCCTTGAAATTGCTTGTCTCCAAGCAATCATCCACTGCAAAGAAAACTCTCCCCCACCTGGATCCCAAGGGAAGATCTGTGTAATGTCCCTGATGTCACCAAATAGCTCCTGTAACACCATCACCAAAACAACTAATTGAACCTGCCGAACCAACTCAATCTTGCCATTAGGTGTCACAAGAGTATGAGCCTCAAAAGGAAGCAACTCAAGGGACTGACAATATTTGCTTCCAATCTCTATGCAAGGCAAGCTATCAAACAAACTGTCTAGCACATGTGTCATTGAACTGTGCATTTGAAATAGATCATGTACATGAGGATCAAATGTAAGATTGTACGCACTCCTCACTATGTACACCTCAGAAAACTCCTCTGCGAGCCCTGTTTGAAATCTTGATGCACTGGAAGGATCCCAAACGCTACAATCGATGCTCATCTCAAGACTGGGTTCAAGAGAATGATCAACATCTAACTCGAAGAGTGGATTATCATATGACCATGTAGCATCTACCTCGAACAAGGGATTGTTCACAAACTGAACATTACCTTCATGTTGATCGGAATCATACAACTCTGAACCCTTGGAGCCATGAGCAAACGTGAACTCTCCCTAGATCATCTCACACTCCATCTCTTGAACCACTTCCTTCTCTCTCTTTCTGTCCATCCCCTTACAAAAAGAGATAGAATGCAAGCTCCCATTTGTAATTCCCCTCAATATATATCTCCGGTTATTTAACTCAAACTTCATTTCCATTTTAGGTACGTTGAGGGTAAATTCTCCAATGTCTTGGAGCCATTTCATGCCCAATACTATGTTCATCTCACCCATGTTGACCACATAGAAGTCAATTTGTAACTCATACTCATTCAGCAATAAGGTGAGATTACTTATCCATCTCATGCACGTGAGGGTATATCCATCAGCAACTCGGACTCTAAATCCATCCAAATCCTCGTTCTGAAGTCTACATCTGGCCACAAAACCCTCATCGATAAAGTTATGTGTTGCTCCAGTGTTAAGCATAGCAATGCAACACTGTCCATTGACTGTTCCTCTGAATCTGAATGTAGTCTCGTCCTGTATATTAGCAAGAAATGCCAAAGGAGCCAAATTCCCATTAGACCCAAACTCTGTAGAAGCTTTTCCACCCTGATCGTCCCCTGAAGCAGCTTGTTGATCTAGATTTTCAGAATCGGAGTCCTCATAATATGCCCACATTATACAGTTTGCCTTGCCCTTAGGCCTCAAAGGGCAGTCATGATCTTTGTTGTAAGGTTCCTTGCACCAGTAACACAATTTCTTTTTCCTTAACTCCTCCTGTGACTCCTTGTCCATTGTGGCTGCTGATTTCTTTTTCTTATCAGCAAATTGTTGAGGACTCTCATTGCTGGAAGAAGTAACATCTTTAGGAGTAGACTTGCTTTTCGGGGCTGCAAACTCCATACTTTTGGCCTTCCTCATAGCTTCCTGAAGCGAAGGAGGATCAAAGGCTTTTATCCATCCTCTCAAAGGTTCCAATAAGCCCTTAATAAACAACATGACTAATCTTCGTTCTTATATGTTGGGAACCATTACTGACAATTTCTGAAAGTCACCAATATAACTCTCCAGACTTCCAACTTGTTTGAGTTGAGCCAAGTTCTTGAAATATGTTTCTGGATCCTTCTTATCAAAGCGTTCAATCAACCTATCAATGAACTCCTGATAAGAAGAGATGTGGCTATGCTATAACGTGACCATCCCATAATACCACCATTCGTGAGCTACTCCCTCCAAGTGTAAAGTGGCATATTTTATTGCATCCTCCTCTGCCATGGGTCGAAGATTCAAGAAGGTGTTTAGCTTGTGAACCCAAGATTGAGCTGTAACCTTCCCACTGCCATCAAACATAGGTAATGTGAGTTTGCTGGTAGCATGTTTTAGGTCTTTGTTTTGGCCTCTCGGTCTCCGATCTTGTCTTGTCCTGTAATGCTCTCTTCTTTGACTTACAAATCTGTCAAAGCTGATGCGCTCCCTAACCTTTGGTGTCAACAACTCCCATTCATCATTTGCTGCCATAAGATTAGCTGCAAACATTTCCTCACCCTCTTCTTCAACATTTTCCTCTTCTGGTTCATCCCTCAAAAAGGTAGGACGTGTAGGCCTATCTGCAGTACAAGTGGGTGTTCGTTGTGCCTTGGGAGTCCCAACCACACTTCCGTTATCATTTGGTTTTTGGTTTTGTCTTCCCTGCGGGTTCATCTGTTGTATCATGGTAGTAAGTGCTCGCAAAGCATCTGCTACCTGCTGCTGTCCTGCTGCCATGGTCCTCATGATTTCCCTTGCTTCTTGTTCTTCATTATTTGTCCCATGTCTAGCTTCATTCCTGGGTGGGCTACCACCACCTCTATCACCCATTGTGCTAGATGAACCAACCTCAGTACCACGCTGTCTTGCCACTATTGCAGCTGATAAGGTGTCTTGTTCACGATAAGGTTGTGGCCACTATTTTTGCCTTCTTTCTTCCCTTGCAATATACCTTTTGTACTTGTCACTTTGTTGCATCAACGAAGCTGAATTTCAAACCCTTAGGCTGGCAGGAAACCGCTCTGATACCACTGTAATATCCTAAGTCACAGGATTCGTCGAATTTCAAGCATGAAATTCGAATTTTGGCGAACTTCAAACTTTTCTATTAAATTCATTAAAATTCGCCTTGGGATTCATATGGAAAAAGTCGGATATGGTTTTTATTGAAATAGATTTGAATGTTGAGCTGCAGGTTTCTTCTTCCTGACATGTTTGTCTCCTGTCTCCTTAGTCTCTGAGAAACAAATCCTCCTTACATAGAAATACTATTCTTCAATCAGACGCACCAATCCCCACTACCAATTCCACCGGCCTTCACCAAACATATATAGTGGATCAAGACACCCCACAATGGACGCCCCTTGAGAGCCACCCTGTGCTATTTATTCAGTAAGAATAGCAAAAGGAAGAAATTTGGGGAAGGCGCAATGCAGGAGACAAGAAGTATCCTCCTCTCTGCCCATGCCATCATGTGATGGATGACGGGTTTGAAAAAATTGGTTGTCAAAACTCTACCTCCGTCAATGTCTGCTAAGTCAAGTTCTTGGTCACGATCGCGGAGAAATTTCAGATATTGTTTTATTTTATTTGTAGTTTTTATTTTTTAATATTAACATTTAATAAATTAAAATGTCATATTTTAAAATATTCAATTTAGATTTTAAACTATTTATATATAAAATTTAACAAATTTAATGTATTTAAATTAAATCTAACAAATATATTAAAATTTAACATATTTAAATTAAATTTAACAAATTTAATGTATTTAAATTAAATTTAACAAATATATTAAAATTTAACATATTTAAATTAAATTTAACAAATATACTATATTTAATATAATATTATTTTATTTTAAATTTGACACATTTATATAAGGTGAATTTAATGTTGATTTTTTTTTTCGAATTTTTACCCTTGTCGAATTTTATCCGAATTTTATTTTTGCCGAACTCGAATTTGAATTTGAACCATGTGACTTAGGTAATATCCTTTGCTAAATCTGATCTCAAGTTGCTGATTTAAACCCTTAAGGAATATTGTCAAACACTTTGCATACAATGTCTATACTTGCTGGTTCTGTGTTTCAGTTCGATTGTTCTTGCTTGAATTGATACCAAATACGATTTGAATGCTTGTAATTGATCACTAAGATGACTAATCAAATAACTAAGATGTAGATGCAATTCTTTTTGTATTTTCAGATGCATATATATGACCTACACATGACAAATGTGCACCTACAGCAACCAGACATTAATATAGACACTTGGCATGCAAACTAAAGATGCAGATATGCAAGTAACTATTTTGGCATTTAATCAAACATATTGCAGCCAACTTCCAATGCCATTATTTGATATCATGAATGAGATATAATGCTGGGAATGAAGCATAAACTCAGACCTAAAATCCCTTGTATCAACTGGCATGAATGACTGAAATACAAATCATATGCAAATGCCAAGACTCTTGGCTTACAATGCTTTTAACTAATCATGAACTCAATTGCAGCATACATTTGCAATTTCATTGCTATATTGTGACTGTAATTACAATGTCAAGATGCCAACTAAGGCAGCAAATAATGCCTATATGAAATATGAACCTAAATGCAATATAGCTTCAAAATGGAGAATCCGATGTAAAGCCGCTGCCAACATAAATCAGATCGATTCTCCTTGAAGAGGCAGGCTGTATCTACCCTCCAAAGTGCTGCGCCATGACTCCTTGATGCCCAACGATGCCTTGAGAATTTTATCAGAATTTTTGGTGCCTCTCTTCACAAAATCGTACCACCTCCTAGTGCGCCCAGCATGTGGTGAAGTTCTGATTTATATCAGACCAGCAAAACATGAAATCGTCCCTTATTCCAATCGTCCTCCTTGATGCAAAATCGTCCTCTCACAGGACTGTAAGATCTCCACAAAGAACTGAAGTAAACCAATAAATCTGGAATTACAAAGACCAATTGATTTGCCTCTAGTGATAAAATATGCAGCTCTTGGACAATCAAATTTCTCCAAAATGCTTCAACAAGCTGATATGAAATCTCTTTTTCCGAAACTTGGCCAAAGGCCACAAAGTTTCCCAATGCAAGCACAAATTGGACCTCTGAATGAAGCCCACAATTAGGCAATAATCTCAGTTGATAGTTTCACAGCCTCAAAATTGCACAACCTATGAGAGTTTACGCTCCCAAAGGCTTAGTAATGGCAAAAACCCTGGCTGGTTCCTTCTCCAAGCAAATTTTTCAAAAACAAATATCAATTCAAGCATTGGCTGACCGCCTTTTTTATACTTTTCTCCAAGAATAGGTCGACCCTTGTAGAAGCTTCCCTTTTAATCGTTTAAAATAATATTTTGTTTGCACCTTTTAATAATATTAAAATATGACCTTATAAATAATTAAGTGCAAATATAATGTTATAACATAATATTAAAATAATAATTAAACGTTATATCTTAAGATAACTCCTTATTTCACCAATTCAACTGAATCTAGGAAACCATCCACTGACTAGGTGTCTGCCTCAAAACACCCCCTAACCATGCTCATTAGCCTACGAGGGTTAGGAATAGGCTAAACCGTCCAAAAGCAACAATAGGCTAAAAGGGGACATTCCAATTTAAAGCAATCTAAGGGGTTGATGAATAGGTCACAACCTTTCAGTGTATAGCTTTTTGGTTATATTATAAGGATAAACCTTAAAAGTTAGAGTCTTATAAATGTTATATAGAATTATTTAAGTTAAATGTAATCCCCAATTAAACATTATGGTCTAACACTCCCCCTTAATGTTTATAGGGGTTCATGCTGTCAATTTCTTTTAAAAAGAAAAGACGAAGCTCCTTAATAATGCAAGACTTATTTGACAAGCATGTCACAGGGGAAATAAATATACCAAGATGAAGATTGTGCATTTTGGACTACATGATAAACCTCTTGTCATAATTTAGGTCCCCGTTTCTTCAAAATGATGTTTTAATGAAATTGTATAAAGTTTTTGTTGGAGTATAGGTTGTTGTTACAATTATAATGCCCATAGATCTTATATACAATGCTTGTAGGTATTATATATAGTGCCTATAAGTCTTATATATAATGCTTTTAAAAATGGAATAAGGAATATAGAGGAAGAAATACATAATGCTTATAGGTCTTACATACAATCCTCATTGGTCTTACATGTGCCCTTAGGTTTTGTCCAACACTCATAGGTCTTATAATTGCCCTTAGGTCCTACATGTAGAGTTAGCCATTGGAAGATGCCATTTTATGAACTTTCCCCCTCAATGGCAACTCCTTGAGGTGAAGCATTGAAATTGAGGCACTGCATAGAGAATTGATAAAAAGTTTGCATGATGATCTCTATTTAACAAAATTGCAGAGAAATCTAGATCATAGAGGATTTCTACTGTGTCGACTAGGATTTAAGTCTAGATATACACAATCACAATATATTTGCTACTAGATAATTAGTCGACTAGAGTAATGGAGTGCACATGAACTTCAATGTGCTTTATTTCTAGATGTTTGAATAGGAGTCCTTAGTAAGAGAAAAAATAGCTTTGATGATCATACAATAAAATGGGATTTTTACTAGTACCCATATGAACTCTTCCAATAATATTCTAAGCCACATTGATTCCTTTGCATCTACTTAAGTTGTCAACCTTTGTAGATGAAGGAACCACATTAGATTACTTTAATAAGTATTACTCCATCCATAGTTCGCAAACTTGGACTCAGAGAGTACTCGGCAAGCCAAAAAAAAATGACTTGGAGAGAACTTGGCACTTTAAAAAACACTTAAATTTTTGAAGAAAAGATAAATTTTATGCAAAACATAGCTACAAAATGAATCAAATGAGTTTGGTGGGGGTTTGGGGGCAACACCTCCAACAGGGTCGAGGGGCAGTGCCCCCATCGGGGTTGAAGGGCAACGCCCCTCATGGGGGTCTGGGGGTAGCGCCACTAGCAGGGTCAAGGGGGAGCGCCCTGGGTGCATTCCCTATCATGATACAGGGTGGGGTCGAGGGGCAGAGCCCTCACCACCAAGCCCAAATGAAGACCTTTAAAACCATAGAAACCTTCATGGCACACACCATTTTCATAATTTTTTGAGAAAGCAAAAAAAATGCTTAGAAAGCCAAAAAACAAGTTTTTGGTGAGTTTTTGCAAGTTTTTGGTGAGTTTTTGTCAAGTTTTTAGCGAGTTTCTACACAGAGTTAACCCGCGAGTCACTCACCTGGGCTATGAAACCACAAGTACTCGCCGAGTCTGTGTCCTATGACTCCATCCATGTGATAACACTTGCACCATATTTAGATGACATAGCTAGAGGTGAATTTCCTATCAATTGTATCATTGAAACAATTAGTAACACAATTAAATTTATTTCATTGGTGTAGAAAAGATAAAGCCCATTATTAATTACACCTTATACTTTGAATGCCACTTTTTAGTGGTCCGTATAGTATTTGCACAAATCTAAATGTAATACCTAGAATATAGTTAATATCTAATCCAGGTATGGTTAGTTATTTTAAAATTTCTTACAAGGTATGATTGATCTTTTTCACAAGATGGCTTAGAAGGTTTAGTTTAATACCAATTTTAATATATATATATTCATAGAAATGTAATTAAATTATGTTTGACAATTTGAAATATAGACATTCCAAAAAAATGATGAGGAAGATCATAGTTGACTTCTTAAAAAACTGAAGATTACTTTAATAGGAGATTGTTAAGGCATGAGATTTTGCAATAAGTAGTTGTAAATGTCCATGCTTCTCAAGTAGTAAATAATTATCTTGCTAAACATATAGTAACGAGTGAGCTATCCTTTCTAGGTTTGTTCCTTGGATAGTCTCTTAAGGTGACAACCACCCATTATAAGTAGTTGCCTTATACCCAAGAAATTTAGAGGATACATGAAACTTACAAAAAGGCTAAATATAGGTTAAATTTGGTGGGTATAAACTATAAACTATATAATGAATTTATGTCTTTTTCCCACAATATCAAGTGCTGTAACTACTAGTTTAAGGCCTTAATGTCACTGATTTTTAATTTATCATTCAAAATAAATGATAGAACAAGGTTCAATTATCATTTTATTTAGATTTGACGATTAAGAGTTTTTAGTTAGGATATTTAATGGAAGTATATCAAATGTTTATAAAAAGAATATATATGCTCTATAGATTGGATTAGTGGGATGACAGAGAAGCCATTTTAGCAATGTATGAATCATGGAGGCAGTCAGTGCATGGAGTAAGTAACTTTGATGCAACCATATGCAAGCTTGTTTGATGTATAATGCTAAGTCCCTCATGCCTTGATATTGAAAGAAAGTTTGCAGAGACTGCATTCCCTAAAGAGACACCAAAAACTTATGTGTAGCTCAAAAAAATGTGCATTTGAAAACAAATTGTTCCTCATTTTTGTCTACTAAAAATAAATTGAACACATTCATTCCTCCCTTGCAATGTGGTGACCTATGTCAATCCTTAATTAATGGCAGTCAATCTGCATCTAATCAAGGGGAATTCTAAGTCCAAGAGAGCAATGATTATGAAGATAGATTGAAAGGATAATGTCTCTATAATAAATTTTGAAGAAAAAATATAGATCAATAATGATACAATTTTGGACTCGACAGCCTAGACAGAGAAATCCAAGTATGTTGGATGTAGGCCCCATAAATGTCATCTAGAAGGCTTTTGTGAATCTCCTAACTCAATCTAATACTAGGGCTGTCCAAGAAAAAATTTAAATGGTGGAAAAAATATCAACTAAAATATCAATTGTTTGTGGAAAAGAGCTCATACCAATTAACCAATGTCTCTAGTTTCTTTCTCTTGTACACAAATTTTTACAATATCAATGATTTTTAGAAAGATTAAGATCAAAATCAGCCAATAATACTTAAATAATTAGTCAACATTGTCGAGTAGCAAGTCCACCATTACCTTAGTGTCATATTCATGCCCACAAGATAATTGTAAAACACTGTTTACATTAATTGAACAAGATATTTAAGGGTAATGCCTTCCACAATTGATAGATTATAATATTTCTGGAAATAAATTCTAAAATTGAGCCTCTTCCAATAACAGATGCATACATGCAATCAGAGTCTGATAATGGCTTAAGACAAGCACAGACAATCATACTAGATGCTGTGAGAAATGAAAAATTAATTACATAAGAAAGATGTCACCAACTAACTTTATAACTTCAAGTAATTTGAATAGTTTTCACTAAACTAATTTTGAATATAGGGTATGGAAATTAAGATATCATCCATTGCCGCAGCTGTACAAGGACAGAACTGAACTAACATTAGTCTTCTAAATCACATATTTTTGAGAGAAACATAACATATTGTTAGCATTGTAAATTTGGTAAAAAGATGAAAAGGAAATTACACCACATTCCCTTCTAATCAAAAACATTTATTGAGTGGCATATGAAATGCAATAGCCCATTGTTCATTGCTTTTAAGCAGGTAAGCACTCCCAAGCCTAAGAAATAGTAATGAGAGATGTAAGACTCTAAAGGAAGATTGGTTTTCACTATTTTAAAGTCCTATAGACCAATGGTTTGAATGCTAAGGAGCCCAAAAAAGGATTAGCAACAATACTGCAACTTGTTTGTTTGCTTCTACCAGTAAAAGGGTACTATAATTACAGCCTGCAGCATGACTCATATATGATGAGATGATATCTAAGGCCTAAGTTCTGCAAGGCCAACTTATGGTTTTCATTGCAACATTGTTGTATCTAAGCTTTCAATGAAGTTACTAATGAAGATTGACAATCAAGGTGCATTTCATATGCATGACCATTTGCGAGATTTGGGGCAAACCATTGCAGAAGAAGAAAATGAGGGTACCTGACTAAGAGAAGCTGCCCATTTAAGCACCCTATCCAACAACATCAACTCACCTTTGGCTCAATAGAGGTAATCCACAAAGGCTTGAAATGTTGTACAGGCTGGGAATTCACCATCTTCATTTGCAGATTGTTTGCATTGAAGGCATGACAGAAGACACGCTAGCCATGCTTCCTCCACGTTTGATATGGTTAAGGTTGGAAGATTATATTTTATACCTATTTTCACTTCTTAATGTTCTGACAGATGAAACATTTGGACTTGGTATACAAAAGAACCTATTCAGTTGTTTCCAGAAACTTGCTGCACTGCTGGTAAAACATTGTTCCTGGTTATGAACAATGACCATAGAAGACCTTTGTGTCTTCTGTGATAGTCTTTGACAGAGGAGAGATTTGCATTGAATAATTGTCCATCTATACATCTCCATTGGCAGCGACTGTGATATTCTCCCATTGAGCCTTCTTGCCAATGTTGGCATCTGCTTGATTTGAGAGTGGAAACATGAGTGAGGTTGTTTGATGAAGTTGTGGGATTCACACTCAATCCTCTATTCCAAAAGCCACAACTTTTGTACATTAACATGAAACAATGTGTCATTTACAAATGACATAAATTTTTGAAAAGCCATAACTTTTGTACTTTTAACTTTGGGTGCCACCAAAGTATGGTTTTTTAACTTTCTTCATCATAGAATAGAAGAGCCAAGAATTCATATTCTAATCCATTTATGGATCACAAGTTCCCAAATTATTTGACAATATTTGTGAATGTCCAAATAGAGTAATGTTACCATCCTAGAAGTTGATAGCATCACTGATGCAGTTTGATGTTGTCACGACTTCAACCCAATTTGTGAAATAATGGGTAGCACCGATCATATATCAAATCAAGTGTCCTTTGCAAGTGGGCGTATTGAGCCTATAAAGTCAGATTACCCATTTCTTACAAAAAACTTGCATACTTAAATTGAGTTAACAATTCACCTAGCTATCTGCAATCCGTGGCTAGATTTGGATGTTGAAGATTTATATGTTTTTGTAGAAAGTAATTGATAGTCAAAGTTGGACAAGGCAACCCTAGGTAGTTGTTGGGATGTTCTCTATCGTATAATCTGCTAAGGAAAATGGTGAATACTACAAGAGAGTAGTATCTGTATGAAATAGACATGACAAGAACTTGCATATTGTAGTATCTTCATCCTCTCCTTTCCATAATGCCTCTCATGCATATACAATGCATTAATATGCCACTCTTGTAGTCTTGTCTCTAGCACATACTAATTTATATATCACATATTCACAATGTGTGATATGCTTTATGACTGCCAATATTTAAAGCAATTTATAGTGTGGGTGAATAGGTAACAACCTTTCACCTTATAACCTTTTAGTTATTTATAAAGATAAAATTTATTACCACCCTTTATTTTATATTATAAGGATAAACTTTATAAGTTAGAGCATAGCAGCAAAAATCTTTTGGGGAAAAAATGGCAAACCAAAAGTATAAGATTTTTTGAAATAATTGGGAAAAATCGGGATAAAATCAGATTTAAAAAAAATATAAATAATAAATTAAAATTTATACTTTAATTATTTAAATTTGTTAATTTTTATATATAGTAAATTAATTATTAAAAAATTTAAATAAATTATAATGAATTTAAAATATTAATAAGTTTAAAATTTAATTTAATTTTAAATAATTAAATTTGCAATATTAAAATAAAACAATACTATATTTCTTAAATTTAATTTAAATATTTGAATTTATTAAATTATTAATTTTTATATATAGTAAATTAAAATTATTAAAAAATTTAAATAAAGTATATTTTTTTAAAATATTAATAAGTTTAAATTTAATTTAAATAATTAAATTTGTTAATATTAAAACAAAACAATATTATATTTTAAAAATTTAATTTAAATATTTAAATTTGTTAATTTTATATATTAATAATTTAAAATTAAATTAAATATTTTAAAATATTAATTTTTGAATTATTAAACATTAAAATTTATAATTTAAAATAAAATAAAATAAAACAATATAATAAAATAAAATTAACTTTAAATATCGTAAATGTTAATTTTTTAATAAAAATTTAATGTAAATAAAATAAGATTTATAAACTCTATTATTAAAAAATTAAAACCCATCACGTCTCCACCATGGCTGAACTATTATGTGATATGAATTTTTACGGGACATTGCATCTCAAGAATATAGGGTTTTCCTCCATCGTGGATGATCCTTCCTCGTGTCGTCAGGAAACCGCATTGCCCAGCCTCCCCTTGTATAGAACCAGTGCTTTTATAAAATAAAAATAAACGTAAATGAAAACCCCTAAAAAAGAGAAACCTTACAAAGCGCCCTACCTGCAACAAATTCTTGTGGAGTCGCATATAGGACAAATTTTGAACTTCGCGGGCCAAATTAACTATGAAAATTGTGTTCACTTTTTTTTGCTACCTAAATCCATTTTCTACCATTTTTTATCAATTTAAATGCATCTACATCCCAAAAGTGCCTTGAAAATCGTGGATTTGAAAAGAAATGAGTTGAAAATTGCGGATTTGGAAAAATCGGCAAATTTGCAGATTTTCAATTTTTGCAATTAATTGCGATTTTTTAACGATTTTTGCTTCTTTGAGCTAAAGACTTATACATGTTATTTAGGAATACTTTTGTTTTGCCTGGTATCTGGGGAAACTTTTGCTTGGCTTGATCTTGGTGAGGCCACAAATGGGAGACCTCATCCCTAGCATGAACACTCAGTATTAACATAGGAAAATCCAAACCCATGAGCTTAGTGGCCTAGCAAGGGCTTAAAGCCTATTAGTTCAACAACTCAGTGAGGGTTTGAATCTGGAAGGGTGAATGATTCAAATCTGTGAGCTTAGAGGTCTAGCGAGGTTTTGAATCTAGAAGAGTAAACAATACAAATCCATGAGCTCAACATCCTAGTAGGGGCATAAAGTTTGCAAGGTCAATGACCTAATGGGGGTTTGAACCTTGGTGGCAAGGGCAACAACACCATGATTTAACCATCACATTGTGCCATGAATAACGTTATTTAGGAATACATACATTACATGTAATCCCCAAATAAATATTATGTGCCAACAACGATCTTGCTTTCGTCATTTTAAAAAAAAATCTGTCTCTCACATGTTGATCTTATCTTTGGTTTAAGTTTGGTATGTCATGTCCCCCGATTGGGACCTACTTCCAATTGAGTTGGAAAGAGCATTTTTAAATGCTAAATTAAAATAATAATATTTAAAATAATATTAAATAATAAATTTAAATTAATAAAAATAATATTTAAATTTATATATTATTTCTGGCCAACTCCTTTATAGTTGGCGCCCAAACGATATTCGATTTTCCTTATGGCCAACCCCTTGGTTGGTGTTTGAGTTAGTATTTAAAGAAGTTCGCTAGCCTTGTTTCAGATCATCGATTCTGACATAGGTCTTTTGGGTTCCGCCTGAGACGAAAACCTCAATGAATTTGGATAGAGTGGGACGATACCCCTACTTTGTGTTCATGGTTCCTACATGCTTGGACATGATTCAATGATCCGAGTTCCTTTCATGCTGCGCAGCGATTGGAAGACAAGAGGAGCTGGGCGCTACCATAGGGAAGAACAAAAGTTTGAATTTTGGAAGTCGTTGCCTACATTTGTGTGTATCTTCGATACAAGGTTGCCTAATGAAGAGCCATTCTTGATACTGTTGCGTCAGTAAGCCCACTTCTAAGCAGTGGGATCGAATTGTTCTAATCTGAATTGTCATAAGATTGATTTGGAAACTCATTGTTAACCATTGAACTTGCTACACATTATTTAGTGATATCTATAGTTTGTGTTCATTAATACAGTGTGTGAGTACGATTGGTATATATTATTCTAAAGTCTTGGTTGTTGTTGATCTGAATTGCATATCGGAATCTGAATATTATTTTGCAACTGTCGGGCCCATCACATTGAAATTTGAGTCTGGTATTAAATTGAGTATTGCCTGAATTTGAATGTAAAACATTGATTTTTGGCCACTTATCATTCCTTAGTTTGAAGGCACAAAAATTTGGGGATCTGACACTAATTTGTAGGGTAGACTAGAGATAGGCATCTTACAGTGGTATCAGAGCCTTGATCTTGCCAGCCTGTGGATCCATTTGGTGAAAGAGCATGGATTAGCGATTGAAGCTTTGACCTTAGATAAAGGACATAGATCTTGATCGAGAGTAGTATCACACTAAAGCTTCTGAAATTTGGACCAATACCAAAGCTTGTCAGATCATGCAAATGCTTGTATTCCCCTTGATGTGTACTTGAGAGCACACAAGTCCTACTCCCACAAAAGAGGACTTTATGACTACATAAGATAGATGAAGAAAGATGAGGAAGATTCAAAAATGGCTAAAGAGGAGGGAGTCATAGAGCAGGAAGAAATATCAGAGCCACAAGATATCACAGAACAACCACAAGAGGAACTTCATAAGCAAGTTGGAGATAACGATGGCTTGTTGATCCCTAAGGATAATGTGCACCAACAGCAAATTGATGAAGTGAAGACCCCATTGGTTGAAGAGCTCGAAATGAAGAAAGTGGTGCCTCTAACTTCAAGTGATAACCAAGAAGCAGCCAACCAAGCTTTAGGTATGGAGGCAGTTGAATCATATGATGATGTTATTAGATACACTGCTGTGAAGAATGATACACATGAGACTGGCCCTTGTAAGGAGAAATTGCAAGTTTATCATGAAAGCCCTAATGACACTGGAATGATAAAGGTTATGAATGAAATAAGAGAAGAAAATTACATGGAGATGGTTGAAGGCACTGAGGAGTTGCACGATAGCTGTTTTGATTTTCTGATTTGGAATAGCCGACTTGAGGCTTTGCTTAGTCTTGAATTGGCAGCCCTTGCTCATGAGGGCGATAGTAAGAAATCCTTTTCCCCTGATTGGCACATCCATGAGAGATCTCTCTAAGTTTGGAAGTGGGTTGGAGTTGATGGCCTTTGGAGATCCATCCATCTTCTCAGGTCCGCTGAACATGATAGTGTGAAGAATTGGGATCTAGGTATTGACATGTTGATGTATTGTTTCGTTGGGATCCTGACTGGTTGCTTCACAAGTATTGGCTTGCTGACATCTACATCAGAGTTGAACAACAAAAGATTGGATTCTGAAGGCCATATCTTGCAATTGCTGGAGGGCAAGCAATTTCCGGGATGGGAGGACTGTCATGTCTCCGATTGGGACCTATTTCCAACTGAGCCGAAAAGAGAATTTTTAAATGCTAAATTAAAATAATATTAATATAATAATATTTAAAGTAATATTAAATAATAAACTTAAATTATTAAAAATAATATTTAAATTTATATATTATTTCTGGCTGACTCCTTTATAGTTGGCACCCAAATGATATTCGATTTTCCTTATGGCTGACCCCTTGGTTGGTGTTCGAGTTAGTATTTAAAGGAGTTCGTTGGCCTTGTTTTAGATCATCAATTTTGACATATGTCTTTTGGGTTCTGCCTAAGACGAAAACCTCAGTGAATCTGGACAGAGTGGGACGATACCCCTACTCTGTGTTCCTGGGTCCTACATGCTTGGACATGATTCAGTGATCCGGGTTTCTTTCATGCTGCTCAACGATTGGAAGACAAGAGGAGCTGGGCGCTACCATAGGGAAGAACAAAAGTTCGAATTTTGGAAGTCGCTGCCTACATCTGTGTGTATCTTTGATACATGGTTGCCTAATGAAGAGCCATTCTTGATACTACTGTGTCACTAAGCCCACTTCTGAGCAGTGGGATTGAATTGTTCTAATTTGTATGTTCATAAGACTGATCTGGAAACTCATTGTTAACCATTGAACTTGCTACTCATTATTCAGTGATATCTATAGTCCGTGTTCATTCAATACAGTGTGTGAGTACGATTGGTATATATTATTCTGTAAGTCTTGGTTGCTATTGATTTGAATTGCGTATCAAAATTTGAATGTTATTTTGCAACTATCAGGCACATCACATTGAAATCTGAGTCTGGTATTAAATCGAGTATTCCCTGAATTTGAATGTAGAACACTGATTTTTGGCCACTTATCATTCCCTACTCTAAAGGCACAAAAATTTGGGGATCTGACACTAATTTGCAGGGCAAACTAGAGATAGGCATCTTACATGGTATTATATCTTGTGTTTTTGTATAGGGTCTTTAAATTAGCCCCTTTGTGTGTTCAAAATGTTTTCTTCATGATGAAATGTGTCTCAGATCATTGTAAAAGTCATTTGGAGTTGTCTAGAAAAAGAATGAGTCAAAAAGACTAAGTTTTGAAGGTTGTATGCAAATGCGGATTGCTCATGGTAGTAAGGAGTTTTCAACATGTCCTTGTTAACCCCACATTCCGACAAAAGGCGTTAATGTTACTTTGTGAGGAACTTGGGGTCTAAGGGAACTATGGTGCAAGTATGGCTTCCTTTTGTGATTGGAATCTCTGCTAAGCCTTTTCATATAAGCATCATATGGAAGTTGACCCTTTAAGGAACCTTTCTTGACACATCATTTCCTTGCAACCTTGGAATTCCAACATCCCTGCAAAGTCTTTGCATTATGTAGAAATGTGGAGTTGTCGAGGATGCGTGGACTTCCTTGTGAGTTACATATTTCCAACATGCATTGCTTGAACACATATCCTTTCTGGGTTCGTGAACTTCTCATGGCAATAAGGAAATATTTCAATTCTTTGTTTCCTTTTGCATCTTTCATTTTTGCAAGCTTAGACTTGTGGGTTTGTGGAACTACGAAGGACATTTTTCTAACTCTTAACTCCCTATCTCCTTTTGATTATGTAGAAATGTGGAGTTGTCGAGGATGTGTGGACTTCCTTGTGAGTTATATATTTCCCAATATGCATTGCTTGAACACATATCCTTTTGGGTTTGTAAACTTCTAATGGCAATAAGGAAATATTTCAATTCTTTGTTTCCTTTTGCATCTTGCATTTTTGCAAGCTTTAGACTTGTGGGTTTATGGAACTACGAAGGACAATTTTTAAACTCTTAACTCCCTATCTCTTGTTTTTTTGCATTCTTGCATGGTGTTACTGTATTGCAGACCTCATGAGCATGCTAGCGGACTTTGCATTTCCTAATCTTCCTTTGCATTCAACATCTTTGCAAGACTTTTATACCACTTTTGTGAGATTTATTGAACTCCATGCACAAAGCTTCCTTTTGCAAGTGACACTCTTGCAAACCCTAAAACACATTAATTGCTCACATGTGTGAATGGAACCTTTATAAACCACTTTGTTTTAACTCGTTTTTACATTTGCAAATTTTTTTTAATATCTCAAATGCTCCTTAGTTTCTAGAACTTCGACTCCTGTAGCTACCTTCTTGATTTTCACATCCAGATTCACCATTAGTTGATCTATCACCTGCCTCATGAGAGATTCATTGTCAATTGAATCATTCGTTCTTGCCTTGTCTAGTGTGTCATTTGCAACTTTTGATTAATTTCATTTGCGTCATTTAGGTATTCCTATTGTAATTGAAGGTGTTAGAAATCCAAGTTTGTGTTAAAGTGTTTACCTCATGAAAATTTCATGCATTATATTTATGGTTTCACCATCTTTCTACATAAATGTATTGGTTTTTAGATTCCTTAATATTGAGCCCTAAAATTTATTGTTGCATGTGCAAAATCTATTTTCCTTTGCCCTATAAATCATTACCATGTGTATGGAAGTCAAATTCATTAGTTGCAATCAATCTTGCTGCTTGCCGGAATCTCCTCTTGCAGACATACAAAACTTTGACACCCTTGCATCAAAAACTCCCAATTCCTTCCTTCTAGTTCCCACATACCCGCAAGCCTATAACTATCTAATAACTAAGCATATAAAGATTGTCTACTTGGATATTTGAGCTTATCCTTTGTCTTCTTCTTCACTAGAGCTCTTTTATGACTTCATCCAAGTTGAAAAGAATGAACTATAAATTCAAAGGAGTAACATCACCTTCCAATATTGCCTCTAGATTCAATAAGGTATTGGGCATGTGAATTTAGAGAACTTTATTAGAAGAATGTTTGGAAATGATAGAACAACACAAGAAAGATGTATTACTAGCAATGGAATTGTGTAAGCAGTAGGTTTTCCTACCTTGGTTTGGACTCTTAAATCCATCATGGCCTATGCCAAGTTTTATGTTCCTCAAGCCAAAAGGATCATCGGTATGGAAAATGAGGTGTTTTTGTTCTTAGCCCTGACAACATTGTGGAAACCTTCCAAATTCCTCATTATGAGGAGGTAATAATGCTGAATATTGCTGATGGGCTCGAGTTTTACAACCTTTAGCCAAGTTTATGTTGGAAAACTCTTAATAGGAGCTGGTTAATCAAAGAAAGTATTGCTGCCTAAAAATTGCCAAAGACACTTTTGAGAAGTGATTTTCAATTGGAGATCAATGATTTGATCACACTCCTAAACAAAGTAATGGATCTCCTAATGTTAGGGAATTCCAACCATGGATGTTCAGGTTCATTAATATCATTTTGGAGAATAAACAAAGGATTGATTGGGCCACCATTCTCAGTGATAACCTTCACAAGCAACTTAGAGAGGTCCAAGACTCAAGAAGATTCTACATGACTTCTTACATTGTGTATTTGATGGCTAGAAGAGCAATTTTCCTTGGATTGAATATAATTGGGACATTGGGTGTTGCAGAAGGATAGAAAAAGGTCTGAGTGTAACACCCTAACTGATCTACAGTTTAAAAATGTAACTAACTACTAGCTTTCAGCTGAACGACAACTAACTTGCTTTCATTTTAGGGTTTTCCAATGCAATTTCGAATTGAAAAGATTAACAAATATATCAATTACATCATAATCAATTCTTCAACTAACTTTTCAAAATTTCAAGTTCAGCTGAAAAGAAACAACTAACTGTATTCACATTACCGAATTCATAGTAGATCAATAACTAAATAACTAACTATAAATCTAGGGTTCCCAATTAACAAATTAACAATCTGAAGGAAAGAAATAACTACTTAATATCCTTTAACTAATTTTCAGAATTTCCTTTTCAGCTGGAGGAAACAAATTACTGTCTAACTAATCAACTGTAGTTCTTTACATATGATCATTTAACTAAAAGGAAATAACAATTTATTATGGCATTTATAGTAAACTTAAATTGACAAATGCATGTACCTAGAATTTACAAGAGAGAAAAAGAATACAATTTGACTTCATCATCATCAGGCTGAATTGCTTGTACAACTTTATCATTGAGAGAAAGAGAAATATCAACAAGGGCTTTTCTGCCCAACCAAGACCTACTGGTCTCCTGTGCTTCCTCAATTGAAGAAACCCGACCCTTCACGAGGGTAGTCAATAAGGAATCATAGTTACCATCATGCCATTCTGAGCCTGGTGTCATGAACCTATACCGCTAGTCGATCCCTCCTCTGTAGGTACTTCCTAACCAAAAGGATCATTTTGACCAGAAGTATATTTGGTTCATGATAGCTGACCAATGCCTAACTGGCATCATACCTTGGTCAAGGATTTCCATTAAATAAGCATGTAACTTGTGCAGTCAACATTCTCACCCTTGCTCGACATGATAATACTTGGCTTAAGGTTTATTTCCAAAACATGGTTCCAAATCATAATTCTTGATTTAAGATTAGACTGATTACTTTAGGCATTTTAAGAGAGATTAGTCTCGTTATCATTCGCAACTGAAGAATAACCTGTTTGCTTTGAACATATTAAGTGAAGAAGTAAAAGACTTGACACCCATAAAGGATTCTCCAGATTTAACAAACTTGAATTGGTGAGAGTGACCTAGTTCTAGCTCAGATACTCCAAAAACATAATGTAAAGATTACTTGCCTGAATTCGTTAAAGACCATCCTCAATTCAGATTTGGTATGCAATCTTTTCTCTTAAATTTAAGGTTAACTCATTACTTTAAACATGAAGGGGGAGTAGTACTTGGCTCATTATCATCTCTTCTTCTGAAAGATTATTCAACTTACTTTATACATATACAGAGAGATGGAAGGAGACGTGTTACCCTTATAGGTCTCTTCGTATTAAAAGGACTCGGTTGGAAAATGGAAAGTATAGCACGATTCCAACTCAGCCGCTTATGGCACAAAGATTTAATAATCTACGGCTTACACAAAAGACTAAATAGTTTCTAAGCAATTGATGAGATGCCAAACAAACTCTCAGGTTCAAAAATAGTTAAAGGAGAGCATATTCGATTTCAAGTAAAAGGAATAACTGAATAGATTAATGACGAATAGAAAGGAATCAATCATCGGACTAAATCAGAAAATAATCAAAGTTCCGATTCAATATACTTTCAACCAGATAAAGAAATTCAATGAGCTTGCTTCCCTAGCATGGAGATATCAGAATGATTAAGGAACTGATCGAAGCTATGATTAACAAATAAAAGTCTCCATTACGTGCCTGTTTGATGTGGGTCTTAAGCTCGAAGGAGTTACTCTGATCTCTTCTCAAAAAACTAACCGAGGCGACAATGGAACTCTCGTCCCTTCTGGCCAGAAAAAAGTTTAGAGACGGCCTTGCATGATCAAATGTTTACAGAGGATCTGGAACCTGAATGCAAGACCAAGCTTTCTCATATGGTCGACAGAGGAAAAGAAAAGACCAAGCCTTCCCGTATGCTATTGGAGACAAGGGAAGTACGATAACCAGAGGCAAGACTCAGAATGAAAAGAATGGCCGTTTTTAATGAGAGCCCAAAAAATTTTTGATGATAGATCAAGTTTGAGAGAGAATTCGATAAAAGACCAAAAGTGAGTAAAAAGAGCCAAGAATCCGCTCGATGGAAAGAGTAATACCTCCACGAAGGAGCAGTCACCATGCATGTAACGTCCATGCATGCCAAGATCGGTGTTCTTTCTTGGCGGACAAGGGTGACAGATGAGATTAAGCCATATTTTAATATATTACAAAATAAATAAGGCATGAACTCCCATCGACTAGAAGTGGCCAAAATATAAACTTAGTTAATTAAACTTCATTTTATTATTATTCAAGTGCTTAATTAATTAAATGGGATTTTAGCCAAGGTAATGACTTAATTGAAGCCTTCTTACGCCGACTCATGTCATGATGATAATTTTGATTCCCTTATTGGCTACATCCTCTCCTTGTTGATATTTCCCTTTCCCTTGGAGAGTTGACTATCCTGCAACCACTTGCCAAAGAGAATTAGGGTTAGATGGTTCTTGACAAATCCATATATATTAAATATAACTCATGATCATTTCCATTTATGCTTATATAAGAAAATCATTCATACTATAATTACAACATAGAATTTAAAATCCTTTCCGCAATTCACATTCACATGAAAGGTAGTTATTACAACTAACATTGCATTTGTAACTTTTATTGACATAATCTTATTCACAGCATAAGGGATGTAACACTGAGTACCACCCCCAGTTAGAACTCAAAGAAAGTAAAAAGCATTTCAAAAGAGTCAGTGATGATGTATCTCTCTAGAAGCTACTACAACAATTGGAGAGTGGGGGAATTGATTCATCCAATTTCCTATCGAAATGATGAAAAAAGGGAGGTCTTAGATTTCACCAAAATGGAACACCTAAAACACACCTTTTCCTTAATTTCATTAGAAAAAGAGATCTCCGAAGGATAGGATTGACTTTCAACCTTGAGGTGAGTCAACCCTATTAGGAGGGATATGATGTTTTCTTATGACAAAAATGACTGATTGGCACTTTTTTGAGATAATTTCAAATGCATTAACTAACTAAATTGCATGACCTAACACTTGAAATGCAAAATATTATGATAACGGAAACAGAAACAATAATTTGCACCTGGCCTAAAAATTGTGTTTTGAGCTCTATAGCAGTACTGGTTCCGCCTATGGCGAATGGGTCCTAGTGTAGGGTCCAAAATCTGATTTTGTAGTCCTCAGATCTCAAATCTAAGCTTCTGATTTCTCCAGGTTTGACTGTCAAAAAGCCGGAAATAAAATTTGTAGATGAGTTTCCATAGCTTGACAACAATGTTGACAACTTTGACAACTTTGCAAAATTGCTCCTTTGATCAACTTTCAGTCATTCTTCACCTGTAAATCTGTACATACAAAGAGAGAAGACAAATGTTTGTTTTTGGGTGAATGGGGGTTTGCCTTAGTTAAACCCCATGTTGGTAATTAAACCTTGATATTGAAATGATGATAAATGGAAGTAATTGATGAATGAACAAAGCTATGTCACAACTTAGCAAACCCTTAATGGCTGCCCTTAGAGGACTGAAGTCTAACACATCTCTCTAAGGTTTGGATCTTGCATGAATTGACTTGATTGATTGCTTTATTTGATGCTCGAATGCTTGAAACCTACACCACGATGTTAGCTCCAAAACATGACATGAACACACATGAACTTTGACATGATGATATGATCTTGATTGCTGCTGTAGATGACTGATAAATCTGCTCTTCAATGCTCTTTTTCAATAATATTTGCTCGTGAAATTTGAATTATGCGTATTGGGTTTGAATTAATAAAATAACTATGTATTTATAGGTGTTTATCTAATTTCCCGAAAATTAGATTCCAAAAGTTGACATTTGAAACTTAAATTTGAATTATTAAAATGCTGCCAAAAACATATTAACAATTGGGTCCTAGCACTTAAAGGGGACCCATTCACCCTTTGGGCGAATGGGTCCTAGGATCTAAGTCCAGGACACACAATTTCCAAGGTGTTTAAATTAATGTTGGCAATTGTTTAATATAGGTTTTCCTTTTAGAAAATGGGAATAATAAGGCTTTGGAATGCATAATTTAGGTAATAATTAGAAGCTTAATTAAGTCTAATCAATAAAGGGGATGCAAACATAGTGTGAAAATGTAAAGGTGTACTTTTTTCTACACTACACCTACAATTTGTACGTTCATGATGAAAGATATTCCTTTGATCGTGTTGAGAACATAGAGAAGTTTGTTTGCTTTATCTACAAACACAAATACAACTTAGAAGACTTTTGCATAGGTTGTGATGATGAACATGCAGTTAGAAAGAAGATCTACTCTAGATTAACTGCTTTTCAGATTAGACCATGTGGGATTGCTAGTGTGCCCAATGAAATATTAGATGATGGAAATATTTTAAGTGGTACTTATAATAAAAGAAATGTTTTCAACTTGCTTATTCCACTTGTAGATTGGTCTTAGGATTGAGAAAATTCATTGGAAGCTTTAAGCAAAAATGTCATTGATGATGATCTAGCATGGCTAGACATGAAAATTGAAGAATTGAAACTAGTGACTAAGAAAGTGGTCAGACTTCAAAGGGATCTCCTAAGAGGAAGCCAAGAGCTGAGGTAAAGAAGAAAGATGTAGTAAAATCAACATTATGGATTAAGAATTGGAAGAATGAATTGCAGAACATGCACTCCGTAGGAAAAAAGCTCCAAATATAAATACAAGGTTGGAGATTCTTCTGGAGCTAGACATGAAAAGCAGTAGCTATTGAAATTCTCACCTCTTCACAAAGGCAAGTTCCAGTCCAATCACTTCTTCATTTTACTTTGCAAAACCCTGTATGAACATCTCCCTTGATTTCCTTGCAGTGTCCTATTCAAATGTTTTTCTCTGCTCCTTTGCATCCTTCTCTTGTCTCTGCTTTGCAAGATCAACTTTTCTTTCTCCTACACATGTTGCTTCCCAAAAAGAGATAACTGATCTACAAACCTCACTTGCAAGAGAGCAAATTCTTGAAAACCCTGTTTCCAAAGAATCATCAACTATTCCATCCTCAAAGAGAACTCACTTCCAATTTTTATGTGTTTCTCCTCCACTTGTATAGGATAAAGAATAGATAGAACAAGGTGAAGGGCAGGTAGGGCAAAGTGAAGAAGAGACAGAGCAAAATAATGGAGAACAAATGATATAGGGTGAGAAACAAATATTGCAAAATGGGGAGAAGAACATGGAACAAAAAGGAGAATTAATGAAAAATGCAAAACAAGCCGTGGAAGATGTTGAACAAATGATTCAAGGAGATTTAGATCAAGGAGAGACTTCTCAGCAGGATGATTCCATCTTGGTCATAGTTCCTACTTGGCTAGATATTAGAATTAAAAAGAGAAAAGGGTTGTAAAACCATTGTTTGATGGTTTTTCATTTATTTCTTCTATGATTAATAAACCACCTCATAGCAAGAAGCCTAGTGTCATTTCTTCCATTTTTACAGATGCACAGGGTTCAAGAATTGCTGAGATTGCAATTCCTATAGTGGATAAAGATGAAAGAGAATTGTTACCATCTAAGTATCAAATCTCAAGGGTCAACTTGGGAAAACAAACAAGGGATGCTGAAATTCAAGACATGCAAACAATTGTTGCTGCTGTTGTTTCCAGGATGGACAAGGATCATAAAACCAAACAAGAGCTAAAAGAACAAGTGAAGCATTTGACTTTCTACATCAAACATTTGGTTGGTCCTCTACAGTCCTCTAATGACCCTATTGCTACTCCAACTACAATTTCTTAGGAAGATGCTTCATTTATAGAGGAGATGAAATGCATTTCAAGTTCCACCAAACAATGGTTAAATGACTTGCTTGCACAAGGATAAAAGGTCATTGATGAAGCCATGGGCTTACATGATAGAGCTAAGAAGGATTCTGATCTGATTAAGGATTTATCGAACAAATTCAAGGAGGAATTACAAACACACTGAGATGTCCTTCCACAAATCAAGGCCATGTCAAAAGTCAGTTTTGTATATTATTCAATGAAGGCATTTTGGACAGAGTTGACACTTCTTTGTTAAAAGAATGGATAGAGATTATAAAGCTGAGAATTGACTTGCTTGAGGAAGGTGTTAATAAGATGGAAGGTGCTCACAAGATACTATTGATATTATAATGGATACATACAATCTGATTGAGAAAAGAACAGGACGCTATTATAGCAAAGATCAATCCATTAATAAAGCCATGCTCTCAAGCAGTTTTTGATCGAAGTAAATAATCAAGGCCTCAATCAATCATTCAGTTTTGATTCTTTTTCCTTGGATAAATTCATGAAAATGAAATTTACATTCAAAGAATTTGAAAAGTAGATGGTAGAAAAGCAGGTGAAAACTTGTCAAATCACAAATGCTTATATTTTGTATTTGCGTAAAGGATAATTTAATGAGAAACGTTAATTTCCCTCTCGTATAATACTATAAAGGAAACTTTAGAAGGTAGAATCCTTAATGAAAACATAGGCCTTTCACATCAAAGTGGTCCCTTTACATAGCTAATGTGTTGTCATGTCCTTGATTAAGACCTATCTTCAATTGGGCAAAGAAAAGCGTTTTTAAACGCTAAATTCAAATTTAATAAATAATATTAATATAATAATAATATTTAAAATAATATTAAGTAATTCAATAATAATATTAAATTTAATAATTAATAATAACTTTTAAATTTTAATATATACTCTTTGTTGTTGGCCGACCCAATTGAGAAGGCGGTGCTGATAACATCTATGTATTCAATTATTTTGTCTAAGGGATCATTGAAGGGAATTGAATTTATCATTCGCAGAACTGAGGGAGACAAAAACCTCCACAGTTTCCTTGCAAGGTAGGACGAAACCCTTACCTTGTAGTGGTGAATTTATCCTGGGCATTGCGAATTTCCGTTGATCTCATTCTTGCTAGATTCTATTTTAAAACTATTGTTGCAGATGAAGATACACGGGGCGGAAGTTTGGGCGATATAGTCAACTGCTAGCGGAGCCTTTGGCTCACACTAGGCTTAGGTGCCATTCCTCCCTAAATGCGGACATTCCACATGACAGAGTGCAATCAGAGCATAGGAATAGACAAACTTTCGGGGGAAGGAGAGGCGTTGGTTTACGGCGCCGATTTCGCTCCATACAGAGCCTGGGTGCGAACTTAGAAGCGCACCAAGATAAGCGACAATCCTCGACCTTTATACACTCATTTCAGCGGGCTGAGTATTGCGATCTAGCTCAAGGATTGACCAAGCATCATGTGCCATTTATCCAGTCTTCCGTGATGGGTCCAATTCATGTCATGTCCGTTGTTATCAGGACACTGCGAGTTGCATAATTATCAGATTCATATAATATCATGTAATTCTGTCATTGCTATGATTGCGAATTCTATTTGCATTCCATGTATATGCTAAGAATGGCTGGAGTGTTTTGAGATCAGTTTACATTCTGAAATTACATTCTCTACTATGCATAGTGCTATAAATTAGTTATTTACATTATCCCTATGGAACAATTGTCTTGGCATTTTACATTGTATCAGATCCTCAATCTTGCCATCCTGTGAGTCCGATTGTGCAAATGCAGTTATACCATAGGCACATGAGTGAGGAGGAGGATGAAATTGCGGTCTCCAAAATTGCTAGATAGTATGAAGGTTATCAAAAGTATAAGGATCTTCTAACATACAAAGAATATGTAAGACTGATAGGAATAGCTATACTTGTAAATGAGGAGATAATTAGCATCTTTGATGAGTACTTAGGTGAACCGGAGGCTATCAAGGCCACAAAGTCTTTTGATAGGTACTCCATGAGGAAAACAAAGGAAGAGGAAGAACAGTCAAATAGTGATGAAGACATGATAGAGAAAACCTTGCCTATGGAACATTTTCCTGAAGAAGAGCCAAGGGTGTGTGTTGAAGACGCACCAATTATTGTTGATGATGGCCAGGAGACATCCATCCACTTTTCAGGTACAAAAGTAATCAAACCTTATGACAATCCGCAATGTTTGGAAAAGTTTGATGATTTGCAAGATAAGGGTTATGCTAGTGTGAAGAGTGGTTTGATTAAGATTGACCCCTGTGAGGAGGGATGGCAAGTTTATCATGAAAACCTAAAGGATAGTGAAGAGATAAGAAGAGAAAACTCCATAGAGGTTGACCTAGAAACATTTGAGCTCCTTTGCTCCAAGATTAATGAATTCGTTGATTGGTTAATTTGTAATCCTGAGAAGGAAATTTTTGGTGTGCACATGATGGGTCTAGGAGAGTTGATTGAGTTTGAGAAAGACATTGCACTTGGGCATGAGGTAATGACTGATTTTCTGATGTATGACATCAGTCCTGTATCTTCACATTATCATGTCTTGACAGCCAAGAGGCTCGGCCTTAAGGCTCATAGTTCTCATGAAAAGACTCATATTGGACCAACACTTGTTGGAGAGCTTGAGAAGTCTACTTGTAATCATACTGATGTCTCTATGGTAGCATTGGAGGCTGCCCTATTTCAAAGATTTGTGATGCATGCCCTAGAGGCACTTGCCTTTATTGGGCATACTTGGGAGGTGAAGTTGCACTTTGTCACAAGGTATGGAGGTATTGCCATAATGTTTGGTTTTGAGTTACTAATGCTTGTGTTCCAGCTTGATTATGTCATAGGGATTGGGAAAAAGCATGAAGATCTTAGCCTTCTTTCCCTAGTTCATGAGGATCCATTCCCTACTTTGCTAGGAGATAGCTGTTCTACAATGTTACACATGGATTTCCTTGGAAGTACTTGGTGGACAGTGGCTGTTTTGGAGACTTGGGGAGTTATGGATCACCTCTCTTTATCATTGGAGGTTGGCATCATGACAAGGTACTATCATCATATGCCATTGGTAGCCGTTCTTGCATCATCACAGGCTTGATTTTCAGACTTTGGAGTGTTGTCCTTACCTACATCAGTAGCCTAGGATGCACTGATATGCTTTTTCATGTACCTATGATGGGTGCCTTGCACATCCATGAGAGATCATTCAGAGTCTGGAAGTTGGTTGGAGTTGATGGCCCTTGGAGATACAACTATCCTCACGTGTCTGTTGGATGTGATAGTGTGATGAGTTGGGATTTGGGTTTTGATATGTTTGATGCACTCATTCGTTGGGATCATGATGAGTTGCATCACAGTTATGGGCTTGATGATGTTTATATTAGAGTGGATCAGCGGAAGACTTGGTACAAGTGGTTGTGCCTCTGGAATTGTATCTTTCATCACTTGTTGATCAACTTAGCAGTCACGAACACAGGCTTGCCGTTGCATGAGGGCAAGCAACATCTGTGTGGGGAGGATTGTCATGTCCTCGATTAAGACCTATCTTCAACTGGGCGGGGAAAAGCGTTTTTAAATGCTAAATTCAAATTTAATAAATAATAATAATATAATAATAATATTTAAATTTAAAACAATATTAAGTAATTCAATAATAATAATATTAAATTTAAATAATTAATAACATTTAAATTTTAATATACTCTTTGTTGCTGGCTGACCCAATTGGGAAGGCGATGCTGATAGTATATATGTATTCAATTATTTTGTCTAAGGGATCATGGAAAGGAATTGAATTTGTCATTGGTGGAACTGAGGGAGACAGAAACCTCCACAGTTTCCCTGCAAGGTAGGACGAAACCCTTACCTTGTAGTCGCAAATTTATCTTGGACATTGCGAATTTT
>VDFB02199992.1:0-24082 GCA_007258455.2 Sequoia sempervirens
AAGATTCTTCAGTTGAGAGTATATTGTGTTCTTCATTCTTAACCAAACAAAATTCTTTTAATACTGCTGACTTTAATAATACATCTCAGCCAAAGTATTGTCTTTCAGTGCAGACTAGCTCTTTCCTCGCTATGGCCCCTACTGGAAGTACATGGAGAAGATTTGCATCAATTAACGACGGGCAATTGGGTACATTCTTGCCCGTAGAGCCTTTCCATCAGTCTTGGATTCAATAAGCTGATGGATAAATGGGACAAACCAACTCCCTACAACTGCTGCTTCAATCTATTCACAATAAACAAAAAATATCTCTAAAAATATTGAGGTTTTAGACTTTTTTAGACTTACTAGATTCTTGAGCTCGAGACAAGATCTTTGCAGCCTCTTAAACGAAAATATTGTTCATGAGTTAAAACTTGTTTTCACGTCCCAAACGAGTCCCCCTACAACTGCTGCTTCAATCTATTCACAATCAACAAAAATTAGATCACAAGATTTTTGCAGCCTTCTAGACAAAATGGTGTATGGTGTCTACTCGTTGTGGTTCCTGTTAATATACATAAAATAATATATATAGGTTGAGTCGGTTTGACCAGAATAGCATTTTATGACAAAAGCTCCTTCCTTTTACATTAGTGTTGGTTAACGTGGGCATGATGTGGAAGAGAGAATTTAGAATTTCCTCTTGTTTTACTATTTCCCTTCCCTGCGACACTTGCTTAGCTTGGAGAGCAAATGAATGTTAGGGGACAAAAAATGGGTCCCACTGTAGAGCCTTTTTATGGCTGGAGATGGATGGTAACAACCAATAATGGTGAAACCCTGTTGTTTTTATTCTTAATAATATTATTTATCATAGATATTTATAGACTTGTGGCAGATATTTTTAAATTTTGTTTATAGTTGAAGTGTAAGGTTAGTTTTAAGTTTGTTTAGATTTTATGAGCTTCCCTTCCTAATTAAAGACAATTTATCCCACACTATTTTATTTTGTATTGTCTTTTAAAAGATAAATTTAAACATTAACATTCACATGTTCCACATTATTTTTTTCATTTATTTAATTGTACACATTATAGTTGTTAAACATGTCATCCAAACATTTTCTAGACGTTTGCACAATTACATAGTCAAGTGAGAATATGATTTAGGTTGAACACAATATGAGGCTTTCTTAGTAGCATATGCCATCAACTGGTGTTAATTCATAATTGCATGATTACAAGAGGATATGAGAACTCCTTATAAAGAGAATTACAAGACGGTGTTTCTAGAAAGAAACCATCGTTAACAAAAGCTAACTAAAGTAGAAAGCGGAAAGAAGCTAAAACAAACTAAAGTGTAAACAAAAGTTACTAAAAGCTAACTAGCATATTCCTTCACGTGAAACTACGACTATTCTGAATAAGATGACCATTAATATTACATTTAATATTTTAATACCTTCATAATGGTCATCCGACAAACAAAAACTAAGTCTACCCGTAGTCAAATGGTGTGTTGGTCATCAAAATGCATAGTATGCAAACTCCTTTTGCTTAGTATACTCCACCACTTGACCACTTTGCTGAGACACTTCCTAGTTGGTCTTCTCATTAGCCAACCGCTTTCTGCAAAACTTTTGGATGTGACCAATCTTCCCACAGTAATGGCAAGTAATAGACTTCTTGGAGCCCTCCTCCGAATCACCTCATACTTTTTGTTGAGTGGACTTGCCTTTACGCCGCGTCTTTGGCGATGTCGCGATGACATTGGGAATGGCAATACACAAACTACTTCCTCCACCTATCCTACTGCAAAAGCTTGTTGCACAACTCATCAAACTTTAAGTCAACATTGATGGATGTAATGTTGAGCATTTTGATGAAGTGCTCATAGGAACGTGGCAAACTCTTCAAAGTGATCACCACCATATCCTCCTCTTCCATCTTATGACCAATAGCCTCCAGTTGGTCGCGAATATCTTTGATTTTTGTCAAGTGCTCTTGCAAAGACACTTGGTCATCCATCACAACGGAAAACAACATATTCTTCAGGAAGAAAGCCCTACCCTTAGATCTTTCAAATGCTTCCAGATCTCCATAGTAGATTTACCATATGGTATTTCTGGTAACATCTCATCGGTGACAGATAACTTTAGAAGCATAACTACCTCCCTATTATCTCCATCATACTTGTCTTGATCCTTCCCTGCAGTTGTGGGACGAGCTTTTGTACCTAGAACAAGCACATCCAGACACCAGTATTCAAAGATGGTAAGCAACCTCTACTTCCATGTGATGTAATTCTTTCCATTGAATCTCTGTGTATTTTCCAACATAACAATAGACAAAGATGCCATCCCTCTATTTTCCAAAGTACAAAAAACGAGGTAATTTTGTGATGCGGTGGCACAAACCACGGACGGACGAATTAATTTTGGCACAACTCGATTTTCAAAGTAAAGTCCTGCAAAATAGCCTTTCGTAGCCAAAGTTTTTCAGAAGGAAACCTTCAAAACTTTGAAAGTAAAGTTTTTTGAGATCCTCCTTTAACAGTTTTCAGTTTTGAAAACTCGCCTATGAAATTTTTATTTTTCAGGAAAAATTCTATCAAAAAGCGGGGCTCAAAAAATTGAAACTTGTCCCACACTTCATGATTTTGGCAAAAGTGGCCCAAAAGGAAACAGTGAAAGCCTAGAGAAGAAACCACAGATTGCCGTAACCTTACGCCTGGAAACTCTGAGGAAAAGCGGGTTATCGACAAAACACCATGATATGATCAAATATTGCTGGAAAATGTCCAAAATAAAAGGAGCCCACGAATTTTTGAGAAAAATCTGTTCAAAAAATCTTCAAAACCTGTCACAAATCCTTCAAACAATGACAAAATACTCCAAAAAGATTTAGAAATCTGTCCAGGAAAACACTAGCATACAGAAAGGACGCCAAACCCAGAAACAACATGTGTGATGTCCCCGCTCTAGTCAATTACCAGTTGCAGTGTGTTAGCCTATTTCTTGGAACCTTGTGGGCTAACTGGATTGGTTAGAGGGTCAGTGGTATTTTCTGGAGGAGTTGGTCGTTCTCATTTTCAGAGTTCAGTAATTAGCTCACTGCAGGCCTTGGCAGTTTAGGAGTTGACAACTTTTGATGGCACATAAATATATGGAGTTTTGAGGAAGTTATGATTATTTAAGTGATTTAAGTTATTAATTAACTTAAAACTTTATTATTAAGTCAAATTGACTTTATACTTTTTATATCACTTAAATACTTCATGGAAAGTGATTTAAAATTAAACCACTTAATCTTTAAAGTGGGCGCCCAAAATATTTAAGTCTAAACTATTGAAAGTGACTTAAATATATTTTAAAAGATTTAAATGATGAAAGTGGCGTCTTTTTCTTGAAAAGCGTGCCTTTTGGGATATAAGGCATTTTGGCAATGAGAAACTATATTATTGATTATTTCGACTTTGCCTTTGGTTTCCTTTTGTGCTATTCTCTGTGATCAAGGTTTTGAGCAAATCTTCCATTGGAGAACGATATCTCTTCAATGTTGAGCATTTTTGAGACTGTGAGAGACCAGTCGAATTAGTGCAACTGTGAGGGCTTCATTCAAAGGTTCTACATGCTACAATCAGAGTTTTATTATTCAGTTTTACTTGTTTGTAATAAGGAAGGGGGTTTCTACACCTGAGGCGTCCTCTTCAACAATTCTATAGCTTCCAAGCTTTGGCTCTTCAGCATCTTACTTGGGCCATACTTTTTACATTAGGAAATGTGCCATTTGAAGGAGGCGTGTGAAGTAACTTGCTAAAACGCCTTTTTCTTGTCTTCTGTAAGTGTTCCATTCTTGGCGTCTACCTTTCTCAGGGATTTGTATCCTATTTCGGAGTGGGAGAAGTCAGATCTGGAGCCTAGGCGTGCATATTTGTTAGTTTTCATCAATTCCGGCTGGCATGCTGGGATACTTCTTAATTTAATTATTCTAGAGCATCTCGGCTATGTAATTCATTTGCAATCCCATTGTATGTATTGCAAAATAACATCTATTACATCTGTTGCTCAAAATATTACTGTATTACATTTTTATGAGCTTTTATATGATGCGCCCCTTCTCTTTTGTCTACAAACTTTCATTAAAAACTAAAAAACACAAGAAGATTTAAGAAAAAATACAGGGGTTTGAGTTGTGAGCCACCAGGGTTAATCACAACATGCACAAAGCCATGTTTTTGCAAAAAATACATCGCCTTATTCAAAGCCACCTTCTTCAGACAATCTGAGCCAAAACAATAGGGTAGACAAGCCACGATTTTCTGTGAGAGGAGGTGCTTGAACATAGTTGTGTTTTGAAGAAAATGAACTCAAAAAAATATAAAACACCACAAATCCTCACGAACCCGTGATCACACGACTTCAGCCGCAATGCTTAGACACAACTACAAAAGGTTGTGAGAAAGAAAGCACGAAACCCTTCAGCCGCCATTTTCATTTCAACAAACCTGTGAACAGAAAAGCATGAATTTCTTAGACGATTTCTTCAAAAACTGCCACAACTTTACTTGCATAAAGCCTGCAGATTTGTTCCCTTTTTTCCGCCCATGATTTTCAAGAAAAATCCACGCTCATAAAAAATGAAAATCTTCTACAACACATCTGCAATTTCTCCTTCAAAAAACCTCCAAAAACTTGAAAAGGATCCTTCAAAAATTTGGCCTCAAAAAACCCTCGATTTTTTTTTTTCAAAGAAAACTACAATTTTTTCCTCAAACTTCTTCAAAATCTTCTGCTAATTAAAACCCTTTGATTTTCAACAAAATCGCTTGAGGGAATTTCTTCGATTTTTTTTTTATCTCAAAAAAATCGGCTAAAAACTTTTAAAAATTTCTAGAATAATTTTTAATTTTTTGGGTATGAATTTTTATTACTAAAAATTCGTCAAAAAAGTTTGAGCTTGTGATGAACCCTGCTGGCTCACAATTCAAACCCCTGTATTTTTCCTTATCTTATTTGTGTTTTTTAGTTTTGTAAAGAAAGTTTGTAGACAGAAGAGAAGGGCGTTGTTGTGACCTTTTCACACATCGCCCCATCGCTGATGGGGACCCCCAGTTGCCTGCTAGTTTTTAGGGTTCTGTCTCCTTGCAATGGTTACATGAGATCACTTTGCCAAGAGTTTCAGGTCAGTTTGCCGAAAGTCACCCGAGCCGAGTCAGTAATTCATGCTTGAATTAATGCGTAGATGTCATGGAAGCGCTCAGAAGGCCCAAGAGACGAAGATCAACTGTAAATTCGGCCAATTCTGACACTTCCTATTTTTTAGGAGAAGTTGCTTTTTCGATTTTCATTTTTGGCATTTTTGGACCAAAACAAGGTTCCTATTTTTAGGGTTGCTTTTTCATTTTAGAAAGTTTCTATTTTGGAAAGTTTCTATTTTTGAAAGTTTCTATTTTAGAAGGGTCCCCGAAGTTCTGAAAACGCACTCAGAAGTTCGAAAAACTCAATAGAACTCTCGGAAAATCGAATTGAAAATTTTGAAAATTTTTCGAAAAATCTGGAAAAAACAAGTAAAAAGCATGAAAATCAGACTGAAAACGTTCGAGAATCTGGAAAAACCAGTCAAAAACCAGTCAAGATCAATCAGATTCGAAGATGAAATCATAAAAATCAACTCAAAAATGGTGAAGTTTGTGAGAAATCTGTGCAAGTCTGGAAAATGCGCCATGAAAGAAGGATGAAGAAAGGTATGTGAAGGTCTGGAAAGTCTTGAACTCGCCCAGCAGCTAAGGAGGATGTCCAACAAAGTCTTGAAGTCCGCCCAGCACTTGGGAATCATATCCCTGCATCTGGAAGGATCATCCTTGACCCCTTCAAAGTCCGCCCCTGGCATCCTTGCACCTCATGAAGTCCGCCTTGCATCTTGAAGCATATCCTTGGACCTTCTTAAGTCCGCCATCCTCATCCATGCATGCTATGAAGTCCGCCATCTCCAAAAGGGACATCCTAACACCCCCCAAAGTCCGCCAAACTTGTGCTAGGAAGTTTCAAAGTCCGCCTTGCATGTGCTGGAAGGTCTCAAAGTCCGCCATCTTCTAAGAGGGACGTCCAAAAGGGTCATGAAGTCCGCCTATCCTCATCCTAGACCTCTTCAAAGTCCGCCCTATGCTTAGAAGCTCGTCCAAGATGCCAATGAAGTCCGCCCTTAAAAGGTGGGACTTGGCTGAAAGTCAAGTAAAGTCCGCCTAGACTTATGAAGTAAGAAAAAAATTGAAATTTTACTAAGTGTTGATGCCTACCAAGGGAAAATTTCGAAATATGCTAAATATGAAAGCCTAAAAAGGTGGAAGGATAATTTTTGGCCAAACATTATATCATTTCCAAAGGATAAAACGATGGGAATAAGTGCTAAGACATCCATGATCTACGTCCAAGATGCATATCCAAAGAGGGGAGATGTCCACCATGCACTTGGAAGGAGTTAGCAAGTTGCTAAAGAAATCCATGATGACCGTCCAAGATGCCAATGAAGTCCGCCCAAGATGATAAGATGATGATTTTTGGCTAAGTGTCAAGGCCAAATCCAAAGAAAAGCTCTAAAATTCGCCTAAGTATAGAGGCTAATGGATGGAAAATGAAGACGTTGGCTAGACATCCAGACATTTTTGGGATGACAAATGCTAAGCTTGAAAGGGCATGTGCTAAAGAACGTCAGGATATGGCAAGGAATGAAGCGGAATATGCCTAACACGATGAGGGAAAAAGAGGCAAAATTTGCCTAAGTATGGAAAATGCGAAGAAATTGTCAACTTTGGCTAAAGAAAAATGCACGAGGTCAAGGGAAAGGAAGGATCATCCTTGACCAAAAGGATGAAGAATATGTCGGACGTCAGGAAAATTCAACCGGCAAAGACATTCGGACAAGGATATTGCCTAGAAAAATTCGACCGAGCAAGGAAATATTTGACTTGGATAGAGAAAAATGAGCTTAAAATCTCGCCTCGGCAAAGAAAAATGAGGATCTGGCAATGAAATTCTCGACGGAATGGCTTAAGATTTGGTTTGGCTAGACGAAATTAAGGACGAAATCGGAAAATACACTCTCAGCCAAGAAAAACGGAAGAAAAATGGAAATAGCCATGGGTCCAAGACAAACGGGTTAGAATTAATTAAAATATTTTAATATTTTAATAATTAATTCTCAACTATTTGGAATTTAAAAATTCCTTGGACAAAATCAAAATTGCCAGACACGAATCGGACGAAAGTAAAGCACGCCAGGCGGAAATGAAATCCGGCAAGAAGAAAATTAAATTCACCATGAATTTAATTAAATTATTTAATGTTTATTTAAAAAATTCGAAAAATCAGAGATAAACATTAAATAAAAAAATCAAATTTTGGAGATTTGCTCGGATAAGTTCGAGACTGAGCCTTGTCGGAAAATAAAAGGAAAGTTGCCTGTTTGGAAAATAAAAACAAATCGAGGATCAAGAAGAAAGATGGCAGTTACTAAATCGAATTCAACCTCTCAGCATTATAATGAGTTTCAGCAACTCATTTTTCACACACAGCTGAAGAGAAATTTAATCTTTCTCGAAATCGTCAGGCAATTAATTCGTCCATTAGCGAAGTCGAATTTTCTCACAGAGAAAAGCAGTGTTATGCTGAGGAATTTTTCGCGGGAAAAGAAAAGGATATTTATTCAAAGCTGAATTCTTCTTGAAGAGGGGCGCACTTTTCAAAAAAATCAGATTTTTAAATCTGATTTGCATTTAACGGTCCTTCGCTGAGGTTTGGTGATTGGTCAATTAAATTTGCTATCTTTTCATGTACTGTCATCTTGACGAAGTTCTGAAGTGATTTTCAACTCCATCGAAGTCACTTTCAGCTTGCTTTTTCGCAATATTTTAATTATTTGAACAGCTGAAAGTTAATTTTCGAATCCAAGGCACGAGGTTTAAATTATTTTAAAGGTCTTTATATTATTTTACTTATATTTCTGAGTTGGCGGACCACAGGGAAAGCGGACGGGAAAGCGTAAAGTTAAAACAACAAGGGTGCCCAGAAAGAGACCAAAGTCATCTCAAAGTGGAAGAATGTCATGGACACTAACCTCGGACATGTGGATTTTGACGAATTCAAGAAAAGAGTATACGGTCAGAAGGGACTTCCCACAGCAATAGCCAGACGAATGGTCAGAAATGGGATATTCCAAGCAGCTGGATTCCCTCCGGCAATGGGTTGTGCAGAGTTAATGGTGGAATGTGCTCGCCATTATGATGCCCAGAAAAGACAGATTATAAGCCTGCAGCGGAAGGATCTTGCTTTTGCCAGGCAGTAGTCAGAGACCTTGACATTCGGAGCATTCAAGAGCGATTATAAGACAGAAAGAAGTAATGCTATATGATGTCCAGCGAGATCCATATTACCTGGCAGTCAACAAGGTTTGGATGGACAAGCCAAAGCCATCAATCAAGAAGTTGCCCAAGAGGCCTCGCCGCACGGACTTCAAGGAAGATTTTGGGGATATTGTGCTGATGCTGAACAGGATCGCAGGCAATCCGCAAGGCGCCTTCTTTGAGAGTTGGATGTATTATTTTATCGACGAGGTCACCTCTGGAGTTAAAATGTTCAACTGGTCACGAATGATAAGTAACAACCTCCATGAGCAGCTGATCAACCTTGAAAAGACCAAGTCTTTTCACATGAGTTCATATGTGGTATACCTGTTGGCCAGGTCATACAAATATCCAGGGTTGATCTGCAAGGGCAGAATTGGCAATGGGGAGAACGAGCTTAGGCCTTACGACTGCTATCCTCAGCTCCAGTTGAAGGAGAAGACTCACTTCAGGAGGGTACATGATGCATTCCTAATGCACATTACCAGAAAGCTTCAAGGAGGAGTGCACCAAAGGCTGAGCCATGAAGCGAAAAGTCTTATCAGCAAATATGGGTCTTGGTTCATCCAGTTCCCTAAATTTACGTATATCAGGATCCAGGGATTTACTGGAAATCCCTATAAATTGCCTATCTATCCGACTGATCGGATGATATTGCTTGAGGTTTTGAGACAGTTAGAAGAGTATCAGAGTATTCAGAGGCCGACCAAGAAGGCGTCCGTCACATTCCCATTCTTCATGGGGAACATGCTAGAGTACTGTCCATCAGCACAAGCGGCTGAAAGTGCTAGATTAGAAATCCAATGGTACCCTTTCACGGCATACAAGTCCAGGGTCAACTATGACCCACATCACAACATTCGGACGGTGGAAGGAAGGAAGTACAAGCACAGACAGGAATTGGAGGATTTCTGGGCAAATGCAGCCGATGAGTATGAGGTCAGGCGGAAGATGTGGTCCAGAATGTCCTTGGATTTTATGAGAACAATCGAGTTCTGCCGAGTGCCTGATCAGCTTCAAGATGATGGAAATCATGTCCAGCCGCGCTTTGAGGAAAGCAGACCTCTCCCTCCGGTGAAATGGTCAGAGCCTGAGCACGCAGACCTAGCCACCCTAATGAGGCCAGTAACTAAGTATTCCCAGTGGTGGGTTGATTGTCATGCCCAGGAATTGAGACAGAAGGGAATCACGCTCACCTATGACCTGTTGAGCGAATCAGAGTCATACTCTTCTAATGCTGGGGCATCCCATCAAGACATGGCCGGTATCGGAGAGAAAAGAAAAGAAATGGTGCCAAGTGCAGAACCTGTTTCCAAGAAGCATAAAGGAGGACCTTCTCGGTCAGCGGCGTCCAGGAATGTTGACCATTTGGTGGCTAATATAGACGACTCCTTGGTTGAGATGCTCGAACCTCTTGCAGCTCAGGAAGTGAACAATGAACTTATCCAATTAGATGATGAAGAGCCTGCATCACCAGCCGGCACAGAGATTTTAGGTTCAGACAATGACATGGATGTCCGGGATAATGACTTAGAGGAAGGAATGATTTCCGCCCTCAGAGGAGTCATGGATGTTCCAAACGAAGACGAGGTCCAAGTGGAGGATGGCATTGAACAGTCAACCATTCCAGACTGGCTATTAGAAAGAATGAAAGTTCAGGTGCCTGCTGAGGCTCAACAGGAAGAAGAGGACGATACTGCCGATTTCTTGGCAAGATTAGAACAAGTTGCCACCAAGAAGCCCGCCAAAAAGTTTTCCACCATCCAGAGGAATGAGACAGGCCACCGTTCCGTGCACATTGCAGTACCTACAGTGGACAAACCAATGGACGAAATCACTCCGCAGGAGTATGCTATCACCACTGTTGACCTTGGTCCGACATCGAAAGGTCAAGAAGTAGAGGAGTTGGATAATTCTGTCTCGACCATTAAAGCGAGACTGGAAAAGGAAGTGACCAAGAAGAAGGAATATAAGAATGAGGTCAAACGTCTCAAAGAATATATCCAGCATTTGACCCAGCCGCTAGATCAAGGCAATGCAACTGTTCCTCCTCTCCTCAATTCATCACAGGAGATGACTCAGGAAGTTGAGCATGGAATGGTGACATCCAGGGAAGCGCAAGACTGGATGGCAGGTGAAGGCATGGAAGCTGCCTTGTTCATGGAGAGGTTGGCGCTGGCTTATGGACGAACCTCTTCGTTTCTTTCTAGGTTGATGGATATGGCAGAGACATGGGATGGTATCCCAGATATGCAAGAAAGGCTTATTCCGAGCCTTAGGATTTTGAAGAGCACTCCGAGGGAGGAGTTAGTTGATAAAAGGGTGATCGCTGCAGGGGCAGCATATGATTTTCATCACTGGTTTTGGGCAGTGACAATAAGAGAAGAAGTATTGGAGAAGGCGAGGATCGATGGGCTTGGAATTGAAGAACAGGTCAGGAAAATCCAGGAGAAGATGTGCATGATAACTACAGAAGTGTTCGACCATGAAGTCATCCGGGAGAACGACATGCAGTTAGAGAGACTGAAGCAAAAAGTTCAAGAAACTTTCTTCCCGACCGCTGGACCATTTTCGAAGCAGGACTTTGCGAGAGTGGCAAGACTCATCCATTCGGAAAGATTTTGAGAAGCAGGAGACAGATTGGGAAGGTACCTTTGCCAGATGCGCCGAGAAGTTGGACGGACTAGAATTCCGGATCAGCATGTTACCTCCTGTCACGATGTACGAAGTCATTGCCGTAGTGTCCAGATTCGCCAAACACAATGCCACTCGAATGGATAAGGACGCATCTCCTAGATTATAGCTGGAACTGCCCCTTTTCTGACTGATTTCTAATGATTAACTCTTGTTGATTTGGGAAACCCTAATTAGGGTTTGGTTGTAATAATCTCGGCCGTTGATCTTGTTTTAATCTCGGCCCTTCACTTCATTTTTGGAGCTCTATATAAACTAGTGCTCTCTCATTTTCATTTGTGTGGAGACAGATTATGTATATTGTCGCATTGAGACTATTTTGAATGATAAAAGCTCTTGGGCATGATTTGCCTTGAATCACTTCTTATTGTTGAATAGTAAGCGAGGTTACATATTGCCTTCCGCCATAGATTAGAATTAAAGTTAGATTAAGTAGAATTTGCTTTGAAAGTTGTTAAATTGAATGAAAGATTGATCGTATCGACTCATTGGTGAAGTGTAGCTCATACTTTCTTCGGATGGATGATTTTCATCCGATGCGTAAAGTTAGCCTGAGCTCCTAAGTGTGGAAGCCTAACTTCAACCTTATCCGAGGTTTGAATATCATTCTCACAACCCCTTTGAAGATTGCACCCATTTTTGCGTATGTTGTCCAACAGGAGGCAAAACAAAATGTGGTTTATTTCGCTTCACCAAGTCCTTACTGTCTCTTGATTTCTTAGGCTTAGACTAGATTCTCTGAACCCTATTCTTTTTGCCATTTTTTTGAGATCCATTGAAAGTCCTAATTGAGAACCTACAAAGATAAATTTCCTAAGTCCCTAGCTTGTGCAGACTTTCTACGTAAGTCCCCTTGTTCATTACCAGCAAATCACAACGACCACTGAACTTATCCACACGTCGAGACCCGACTAAAGAAACCTTGGAATCGCCATATGATCTTCTCGCAATCTTAGCATACGCGGTGATTTTTCAAGAGAGGATAAAGTGTCTTTGGACATTTTTATTCTGAATGTTTGGTGTATGATAAAACACACATCAACATTGAATTGGTGCTAGAAGGAGGGCCGACACAGAAATTGCTCAAGGGGGACTTTATCTTCGTGATTGTCACAAGTTCAGGCAGTAGGCATGATGCAGAATGGTACTACCGCATGAGTTTCCTTTTCATGTACCTGTTGAACAACCGGATCAACCTCCAACGGATATTATTGATCAGTTATATACACTAGCTTGGAAGACACAGGCCGATCGTGCTCAATTCAGACAGACAAGCCAAGTCCTAGCTAGAGAAGAGGAAAAGGGAAAGAGATTCGAAGAAGCAATCAAGAAAGATCTGATAAGGCAGAAAATAGATCGCCTAAAAGAAAAGTTTGAAGAGATTGAACGATCATTTGCTACAGGTTCATCCTCAAGTGTTGACAGTAGGATGAAGAATGGGGCTCCCAGCCAACGTTCCTGAACCTGATCAAGATCCTCAGCCAGTGTTACAGCCTAACCTGGGTTTTCACGACGAACAGGAAGACATCATCACCGAATTATTCAGCCTCGCGTGGCAAGTGAGAAGAAGTGCTCCTGATTGGTTTCGCATGCGTTTTATTCTCGAGGGAGAAGACGAAAGGGCACGACGAATTGAATTCAACGTTCAAAGAGACATCTTTATTGAAAGATTTGAAGCCCTTGAACGAGAGCACATCCGACAAGTCAACCGACAAGTCAACCGACAAGCAAACCAACAAGCAAATCAAGCAGCCCCTGCACCACAAGCTCCTGCACCACCTCAACAAGATTGAAGAGCACGCTGGATCGAATCGGCTCTTTCTCAGCAGATAGACTACGAAGGATTACCAGATCTACTCCAAATTCTTTTAAAGAATTTATAGAGCTGTCACCTTACAGGAATAGGTAGAAGAAGTCTGAAGCATCGCAGGAGGCATCATCTAGCGCAGTTGGGTCCAGTGAAGAAGCACCAAGTGAGAGAGTTCCTTTCGACCTCTTTCCGGACGGTCAACCAATTCCAGTGGCTACACAGCCCGTGCAACCCGTTCCACCAATGCAACCAGCTCAACCAAACCACCCAAACGCTCCAATGGCGTGGCGTCCAGCTGATGCGTCGCCCATGACGTTTGCTGTTTACCATGATTTACCAAAGAATCCGGAACATTTTTATTCCAAGTTCCATAGTGGTGACCTGAACCACACCGCAGACGAACATATCAGGCTTTTCGAGGATCTTCTCCAAAATAGAGATATCCGAGAAGAAGATGTTGCCTGTAGGCTATTCCCCTACACATTCGATGAGGAGGCTTCATATTGGTATATCCACTTGCCCGCCAACTCTATCCGCACTTGGCAACAGATGAAGACTGCTTTCCTAGAGAAGTTCAGGCCACCTATTGCTCCATCTGATTTATATAGGCAATTTGTGGAAATCAAGAGACAAGAACATGAGCCTATCAGTACATTTAACAATAGATTCCACAAAGCCTACACCAGGCTAAGAGATCCTTACTTGTTAGATAATGCAGCGGCATTACCCATTTATTATGAAGCTTTGGATCGTCTTACGGCCATGTTTGTGAAGTCCACCAATCCACTCCCAGTGGATCTAAAGGGAGCATATGCTGCGGAAATCACAGCTAGCACCGGTTTAGGAGTGGGTATGGCTCCTGGTCCGCTCAATTACTTGGGAAACGCAGCATCCCAAAATCAAATCCAAGATATTAATCGGGCGCTGGCTCATCAGACGCCTATGTTGAACCCAGTTCCTTCAATGGGCAACCAAATGGTCATCCATCCTGGGGCTCCTGTGTCCCAAGTACCACCAGCTCAGCCCGTATATCTCCAGAACGCGTCAACTTCGACACGGAGTCAAGAAGAAAAAGATGAAATGAAAGACTTGATTGAACAAGTCAAAAGGCTGTCTACTGAAGTCACCTATTTGAAGGGACAAAACAGCCAAATTCAGAGTTTCCAGAGAAGTTACCAGGCACCGCAGGGAAATTATCAAAATCAAGGTCAAGGGTATCAAAGGGATAACCAAAATTATCAAGGGAATTATCAAGGTCCACGAAATAATAACCCAAGCTTCCAAAAGAAGACCTGGAATACTGGACCAAACAATGGTACTGTACCATCACCCTTGGATAATCCGCCAGCTGACAATCGTCCCACGAACAAAGTATTCTTAGCTGAGGCAGCACTATCAGGATGGTGCAGGCTCCATAACACCGACCAACATTCTGAGTTACATTGTCGGGAGTTCCAGGTAGCCGCTGATATTTTTAGAAGTGAAAGAAGGAACTCGGAGGCGGAAGATCCTCCAGTAACCGGATACGAGTTAGTTCCTGCACCAAAGTATGATCAAGCCCTTGTGATTGAAAATGTTCGATTTCCTTCCCAGGAATACCCACGATACCAACAAGATCAGAGGTTTCCTCCTGCATCTGCTAACGGCCCAGTGGAGGCGCCAAGATACCAAAACGGTCCAGAAATTCAAGACCCATATAATCAGCCATCCACGGCAAATGGTTACAACTTCCCTCCATTATACAACAGTGTTCTAGTAGAAGGAACCAGAGAAGTACTTCAACAGGCGGCTGGAAATCCATTGAGGATGTACCAGAGGAATCATCGTCAGAATGAGCCTTTGACTTCATCCGTGCCACCCAACAATTTCCAGACCCCGCCGAATCCGAACGCTACCAACGTGCCGTCTCTTCCCAGAGATTCGCCGGAATACCATCAACAAAATGCTCAGACAAGTGGAGCAAGACAAGCCATCGCTCCACGAACAGAACAGACCAGGCAAGCTACTGTTCCCCAAACGGAACAAACAAGACAAGTGAACCTTCCAGCAGTACAAGCTCGAATTCAGACAGGAGACCGTCCCCGGGAAGAACTAAAGAGGTTGAGTTCGTACGTGCTGGAGGAATTCAAGCGAATGAAGGTCAGCTTGCCTTTAATTGAGCTAATGAGAGTTCCTGAGGTTCGGGAAACACTTTTGGGCAGCTTGACCGAAGCTGTTGTCCCAAGAAATGTTCCGCAGAATGTACCAAACCGAGGAGTGCCCAATGCTCCAGCCAACACTAACATTGCCGAATCAGAAGTGACGGGCAATATGTCTAATGCTCCGCAACAGCCTTCCAGTGTTGTAGAGATGACCCAGGCATCGTCTGGGAGTTCTAGTCAAAAGGACATGTCACCAGAGGAAGTCCTTATGGACACAGATATTTTTCAAGAAGAAGTCTTGGCAAACGAGCAACCTCACACCCCGCCAAGACAAGACATTGTTCCTAGAAATCAGAAAGACAAGAACCAAGATACCAATAAACAGGACAAACATCCGGTAGTCTTCTACCAGGGAAAAGACGAACCTGCCCCATTCCTACTGTCAGTCAGGATATTTGGTAAAATGCTACACAATTGCCTAGTGGATTCCGGTGCTTCAAGCAACGTGATGCCACTTGCAATCTGCCACAGGTTGGGACTTGTGCCTGCAAGAACCAACAAGAAGGTCACACAGTTAGATAAAACAGAAGTCCCAGTTATGGGAGAATTAAACAATATCTACATGCAGTTAGCTGCAGACCCAAGGATACAGAGTTGCATAGATATTTCAGTGGTAGATATCCCTGACGGATATGGCATGCTCTTGAGCAGAGACTGGGCGAGAAGGCTGAACGGGTATATTGCCACAGACTTTTCCCATATGTGGTTACCGTGGAAAGGAGTCCCAAACCAGATACGGATTGATAGCACCCCAAGACTCAGGTTAATGATTACTGAGTACGGGGAGCATAATGAGATCTTATTTTTAGAGACAGACTTAGGCACTTATAGGTCTAAAACAAATGAAGTTCTCATGCTACATGAATCAATCCAGGGAAATGACCAACTATCTGATTCCACAAATGTGTTGATTGAGAGGGGGGAGAGCTCCCAAGACAATGATACAAGAATGTTTGAAAGCTTTAGAAATTTTGTTTGGAAGAGTGTCCAAATGAAGATGGAATTACAAGAAGATGTTCAGATTCAAGATTTGTTGTTGCCAAATTGGTGCCGAGTGCATAACACGGCCCATTCAGAATTTGTTTGCAAGATGTGCCATACGGCCATAAGAGAAGTACAAAGAAGTATCCCACAGACATTAGGTTTTCCTGATCATATAGAAATCAATCATATCGATGGCTTTTCTTCAGTAAGGATACAGGAAATGGAATCCGAGCAAGAATATCAAGAAGAAAATGAAGACCTACAAACTCCACCGTCTTCACAGCAAGAACGAGTCTGGATCTTAAAGTTTGATGGATCCCGATCAAAGAAAGGAGCTGGAGCCGGTTTCGAGTTGATCAGTCCGAAAGGAGAGGTATATCTTGCTGCTCATAGATTGGAGTTCCCATGCACGAACAACGTAGCAGAATATGAATCCTTGATTCATGGGTTACTCCTGGCACTTAGAAAAGGAGCAAGAGTACTATATGCTCTTGGAGATTCGGAAATAGTCGTGAAGCAAATAAAGAAGCAATATGTTTGCCACAATAAGAGACTGACTTGCTATCGCAACAGAGTGTGGGATATAGTCGAGAGCTTTGATGCTTTCAATATTCAGGCCATGAGCCGAACGAATAATCAAGTGGCAAATTCCTTGGCACAAGCAGCCAGTTCACTAGAGCCGCTAGCCATGGATGGCATAAGTCAGTTCACGGTGGAGCTGTCATCCCTACCATCCATTCCGGATAATATTACAAACTTCCAGGTTGTCGAGGATGATGACCACATCCGTGAATTTTTAACAAATTCCGATGTTTTTGCAGCACAAGTGATTGATGAAGAAGAAACTCAGAAGGAAGCCGAATTTGATGAAGATGGCATCTTGAACCTAAAAACGAATATCATTCCAAGGGGGATGATACAATTGGAGAGGATATTTGATCAAGATCAAATTGATCAGATGAAAAGCCAAAGGATTGAAGGTGACCAGTATGAGAAAGTGAACCTAGGAGCAGAGCGCGAAGCTAAAAATGTATGCATAGGGAAGACTTGCACGCCTGAAGAAAAGATGGGAATTATTCACAGCTTGAAACAGTTCCCCGACGTCATAGCATGGAGTTACGAAGACTTGAAGACTTATGATACTTCTATTATCACGCATACAATTCCGCTCAAGCCAGGAAGTAAGCCTTTTAGGCAGCGTCAGAGACCAGTTAATCCATTACTGGAACCACTAATCCATCAAGAAGTCAAGAAATTATTGACAGCAGGAATCATTTTCCCAGTGCGCCACTCAACGTGGGTCGCCAATCTCGTCCCAGTGCGGAAGAAAAACGGAGAAATCAGGCTATGCGTGGATTTCCGGAATTTGAATAGAGCTTCTGAAAAAGATAATTACCCTCTGCCATCGCTTGACGAAGTGCTACAAATTGTTAATGGCTCGCGAATGATGTCCTTCTTGGACGGATATTCGGGGTATAACCAGGTCCTGGTGGAGTATGAGGACAGATTGAAAACAGCGTTCACCACGAAATGGGGAACCTTCGCCTACAAAAGAATGCCCTTCGGGCTAATCAACGCAGGGGCCACATTTCAGAGGGCCATGGACATCGCCTTCCGGGATTTGGTTGGAAAATGTATAATCATCTACATGGATGATCTGACAGTGTTCTCAAAGAAGAGAGAGGACCATGTGGAAGACCTAAGGAAGGTATTTCAGAGGTGCCAAAGGTATGGGATTTCCTTAAATCCAAAGAAATGCATCTTCGGGGTCACCGAAGGCAAATTGTTAGGTCACTTGATCACTGAGAAAGGGATACTGATTGATCCTGAACGCGTAGAGGCAATATCACGGATTCATGTGCCTACTAGCCAAAAAGAATTGAGGTCTTTCTTCGGAAAGATCAACTTTGTCAGAAAATTTATCACCGGTTTTGCTGAGATAGTAAAACCTTTGAATGAAATGTTAAAAAAGGATGCAAAAATGGAGTGGACCGCACCAACAAGGAAGGCATTTGAAGAGATCAAGCAGGCTATCGCTGATGCTCCTGTCTTGGTTAGCCCAGATTATACGAGGCCTTTCTATTTATACTCCTTTGCATCAGAACATTCCTGTGCGGCGATGTTAACTCAGAGGACAGAAGAGAGGGATGAACATCCTATAGCTTTCATGAGCTCACCGCTCAAAGATGCCGAATTAAGATATCCAAGTGTTGAGAAGCAGGCCTATGCGCTGGTAAAGGCCATCAAAAAGTTCAGGCATTATATTTTGAGGAGTAAGGTCTTCGCCATCATTCCTGATGCAGCTGTTAAGGCACTCTTGATGCAGAATGAGCTAGGAGAAAGAAGAGGAAAGTGGGTCGCCACTATCCAAGAATACGATATTGAGTTACAACCAATGAAGCTGGTCCGCGGACAAGCTCTAGCTCAAACGATGGCCATTGAAGGGCCTGGCCTAGTGCAGCAAACATATGTATTAACTGACACTCCTCTAGAGGAGTGGTACTATGATATTATCGTATACTTGACAAACCACAAATATCCTACACAAATGAATCCCGCACAAAAGCGAGCCTTCAGGCTCAAATGCCAACGTTATATGCTCCAGGGCTCAATTCTCCATAGAAAGAATCATGAAGGGATCTACTTGAGATGTGTGGGAAACGATGAAGCCAAGAGGATTATGGAACACTTCCACTCTAAGTTCGGGACAGGACATGGAGGAAGTCAGGCAACAGCTTACCAGATCTTAAGAGCAGGGTACTATTGGCCCTCTGTGTTCAAAGACGCATATGAGCATGTTAAAACCTGTCATACCTGCCAAATTACTGCCACACGTGAAAAGAATCCTGCTATGCCATTATAGCCAATCGCGGAAGTGAAACCATTTGCAATGTGGGGACTCGATTTTATCGGCATGATAAACCCACCCTCTTCAGCACAACATCGCTATATTTTGACAGCAACAGATTATTGTACTAGATGGTCTGAGGCACAGGCATTGAAGAATTGTACCACAGATGCAGTTATCAAGTTTTTAGAAGAACATATCATCACCAGATTCAGTTGCCCTAAGGCCTTTGTTTGTGACAATGGATCCGCATTCACCTCATTGAAATTTTCAAATTGGGCCTTTGATTATGGGATTGCATTAAAGTTTTCTTCAAATTATTACCCCCAGGGTAATGGACTGGCAGAGTCCACGAACAAGAATCTACTCAACGTCATCAAGAGATTGTTAGATCAGAATCCAAGAGATTGGCATTCCCAACTCAGGTTTGCTTTATGGGCAGACAGGACAAGAGCCAAAAGATCATTGGGAACCTCTCCATATCACCTAGTTTATGGGCAAGACCCCGTCTTTCCCATCCAGCTAAGGATTCCGACACTCAGGTTCATGCACGAATATTTAGATCCGGATGATAGAGTGCAGATTCGTCTATCACAATTGTTACTACTGGAAGAACAGAGAGATAAAGCTCTCGAAAGCTTTGCCAAACATCAAGGAATTGTCAAACGATGGTTTGACAAACGTGCTACAACGAAGTCTTTCAGAATATCTGACCTGGTCCTATATTGGGATAAAGCCCATGAACGAAGAGGAGATCACGATAAGTTCGACAACTTGTGGAAAGGACCATACCAGATTACTCAGATATTGGGAGAAAATGCATTTAAGTTGAAGACCTTGACTGGGGAAGACATCCCACTGCCCGTTAACGGGCAATTTCTGAAACATTATTTCCTACCTTAAGTTCCTTGATGGAGCTTGTTTGTGTATAGTTAGAATAGTTGCTTTCGGGTTTTGTTTTTGCTTCCGTTAGATTAGTTGTTTTTCCTCGCTTTCCTTAGAGTAGTTGTCTTTGTTTTCTTAGATTAGTTGTTTGCTTCCCGTTTGCTTTCGTTTCGCTTTGCTTTGTGTTGCTTTCAATAAGGAGGGTGTCCCATTCCGCGAGAAGGGTGATGTTGCTTACACGCACACATTTTGGTTTGACCTTGCTAAGGAAGGTTGTGAGTATTCCTCGGGTAAACATTTATGGAAGATCTATGAATCCTAGATTAATTGTCTTTAAAGTATCTTAAGGTTGAGGTTAGTACTTGACTGGGAAGGAAGTCATCTATTGTGTCTTGGTACCGGATCTTACAGTTATTACATTTCACACACTTAAAAGAGTTCTCTGAGTCATTATGGTCTCCTAGGTGAAGTTGTTGGCTAGAAGGTAATCAGAAGTCTTGCTTCAGCGCCACTATAATGCTCAAGCCCAGGTGAGCTTCATTGCTTACGGGCCAAAGTGTGGAAATATATGAAAAGAAAAGAATATCGAAATGAATCAAAAGGAAAGAATGAAAAATCAAAACACTTGGCTTTTGGGTGTGCGGAAATCTCTACAGGTGTACCAAAGAAATCAAAACAAAAGAAATAAATCGCCGGAAGTAGAGCAATCTCCGTGAGATTATAGCAGATAACCTCGCCGGGGCTATGGACGCTCGCTGGCAGCGAGGCTCTATCCAAGGATGCTTTTGGAGCTAAGACCCGAAATGCACTGGAAAGCCATCACGGAACCAAAGAGTCGTATTGGTCTTAAGAGACAGGAATAAACCCATGTGCACACACTTATAACTGAAGGATAAGATGTCTTGATATAATTTAGGAGTTCTCTTCCCTTTTAAGTACTCTTCTTGGTCAAGGGATAAGTTAGATAGAATTAATTCAAGATTCCGGATTTGAAGTGGATATTATCTTCGGAATGTCCAGGAACATTCCCCACGTGGAGTCGCCAGATGTTGTGACCTTTTCACACATCGCCCCATCGCTGATGGGGACCCCCAGTTGCTTGCTAGGTTTTAGGGTTCTGTCTCCTTGCAATGGTTACATGAGATCACTTTGCCAAGAGTTTCAGGTCAGTTTGCCGAGAGTCACCCGAGCCGAGTCAGTAATTCATGCTTGAATCAATACGTAGATGTCATGGAAGCGCTCAGAAGGCCCAAGAGACGAAGATCGACTGTGAATTTGGCCAATTCTGACACTTCCTATTTTTTAGGAGAAGTTGCTTTTTCGATTTTTCATTTTTGGCATTTTTGGACCAAACAAGGTTCCCTATTTTTTAGGGTTACTTTTTCTATTTTTAGAAAGTTTCTATTTTTGGAAAGTTTCTATGTTTGGAAAGTTTCTATTTTTAGAAGGGTCCCGAGTTCTGAAAACGCACTCAGAAGTTCGAAAAACTCAATAGAACTCTCGGAAAATCGAATTGAAAATTTTGAAAAATTTTCGAAAAATCTGGAAAAAACAAGTAAAAAGCATGAAAATCAGACTGAAAACGTTCGAGAATCTGGAAAAACCAGTCAAAAACCAGTCAAGATCAATCAGGTTCGAAGATGAAATCATAAAAATCAACTCAAAAATGGTGAAGTTTGTGAGAAATCTGTGCAAGTCTGGAAAATTCGCCATGAAAGAAGGATGAAGAAAGGTATGTGAAGGTCTGGAAGGTCATGGAACTCGCCCAGCAGCTAAGGAGGATGTCCAACAAAGTCTTGAAGTCCGCCCAGCACTTGGGAATCATATCCCTGCATCTTGGAGGCACATCCTTGACCCCTTCAAAGTCCGCCCCTGGCATCCCTTGCACCCTCGCCGTCAGCCTTGCATCTTGAAGCATATCGGACCTTCTTAAGTCAGCCATCCTCATCCATTACTATGGAAGTCCGCCATCTCAAAGGGACATCCCTAACACCCCCCCAAAGTCAGCCAAACTTGTGCTAGGAAGTTTCAAAGTCATACTTGCATGTGCTGGAAGGTCTCAAAGTCCGCCATCTTCTAAGAGGGACGTCCAAAAGGGTCATGAAGTCCGCCTATCCTCATCCTAGACCTCTTCAAAGTCCGCCCTATGCTTAGAAGCTCGTCCAAGATGCCAATGAAGTCCGCCCTTAAAAGGTGGGACTTGGCTGAAAGTCAAGTAAAGTCCGCCTAGACTTATGAAGTAAGAAAAAAATTGAAATTTTACTAAGTGTTGATGCCTACCAAGGGAAAATTTCGAAATATGCTAAATATGAAAGCCTAAAAAGGTGGAAGGATAATTTTTGGCCAAACATTATATCATTTCCAAAGGATAAAACGATGGGAATAAGTGCTAAGACATCCATGATCTACGTCCAAGATGCATATCCAAAGAGGAGAGATGTCCACCATGCACTTGGAAGGAGTTAGCAAGTTGCTAAAGAAATCCATGATGACCGTCCAAGATGCCAATGAAGTCCGCCCAAGATGATAAGATGATGATTTGTGGCTAAGTGTCAAGGCCAAATCCAAAGAAAAGCTCTAAAATTCGCCTAAGTATAGAGGCTAATGGATGGAAAATGAAGACGTTGGCTAGACATCTGGACACTTTCGAGAGGACAAATGCCAAGATTGAAAGAACATGTGCTAAAGAACGTCAGGATATGGCAAGGAATGAAACGGAATATGCCTAATACGATGAGGGAAATGAAGGGCAAAATTTGCCTAAGTATGGAAAATGCGAAGAAATTGTCAACTTTGACCATAGAAAAATGCACGAGGTAAAGGGAAAGGAAGGATCGTCCTTGACCAAAGGGATGAAGAATATGTCAGACGTCAGGAAAATTCAACCGGCAAAGACATTCGGACAAGGATATTGCCTAGAAAAATTCGACCGAGCAAGGAAATATTTGACTTGGACAGAGAAAAATGAGCTTAACATCTCGCCTCGGCAAAGGAAAATGAGGATCTGGCAGTGAAATTCTCGACGGAATGGCTTAAGATTTGGTTTGGCTAGACGAAATTAAGGACGAAATCGGAAAATACACTCTCAGCCAAGAAAAACGGAAGAAAAATGGAAATAGCCATGGGTCCAAGACGAACGGGTTAGAATTAATTAAAATATTTTAATATTTTAATAATTAATTCTCAACTATTTGGAATTTAAAAATTCCTTGGACAAAATCAAAATTGCCAGACACGAATCGGACGAAAGTAAAGCACGCCAAGGCGGAGATGAAATCCGGCAAGAAGAAAATTAAATTCACCATGAATTTAATTAAATTATTTAATGTTTATTTAAAAAATTCGAAAAATCAGAGATAAACATTAAATAAAAAAATCAAATTTTGGAGATTTGCTCGGATAAGTTCGAGACTGAGCCTTGTCGGAAAATAAAAGGAAAGTTGCCTGTTTGGAAAATGAAAACAAATCGAGGATCAAGAAGAAAGATGGCAGTTACTAAATCGAATTCAACCTCTCAGCATTATAATGAGTTTCAGCAACTCATTTTTCACACACAGCTGAAGAGAAATTTAATCTTTCTCGAAATCGTCAGGCAATTAATTCGTCCCTTAGCGAAGTCGAATTTTCTCACAGAGAAAAGCAGTGTTATGCTGAGGAATTTTTCGCGGGAAAAGAAAAGGATATTTATTCAAAGCTGAATTCTTCTTGAAGAGGGGCGCACTTTTCAAAAAAATCAGATTTTTAAATCTGATTTGCATTTAACGATCCTTCTCTGAGGTTTGGTAATTGGTCAATTAAATTTGCTATCTTTTTATGCCCTTTCATCTTGACGAAGTTTCGGCAAGATTTTCAAATTCATTCAAGTCACTTTCAGCTTGCTTTTTCGCAGCAAATTAATTGTTTGAACAGCTGAAAGTCAATTTTTCGAATCCAAGGCACGAGGTTTAAACTATTTTAAAGGTCTTTATATTAATGTTAATTTTATGACTGCAGGTTGACGGACACGAAAGGCGGATTATCCAGGAAGCTGAAAATGAAGTTCGCCAACAAGGGTGCTCAGAAGGAGACTAAAGTCATCTCAAAGTGGAAGAATGTCGTGGATACTGACCTCGGGCATGTGGATTTTGACGAATTCAAGAAAAGAGTATACGGTCAGAAGGGACTTCCCACAGCAATAGCCAGAAGGATGGTCGGAAACGGGATATTCCAAGCAGCTGGATTCCCTCCGGCAATGGATTGTGCTGAGTTAATGGTGGAATGTGCTCGCCATTATGATGC
>VDFB02199994.1:0-10937 GCA_007258455.2 Sequoia sempervirens
AAATTATAAGGTGGTAAGCCAGCCATGAATCCTCACTACCACTTATTCAGTGGGGGAATTTAAACAAAGTGCTGAAAGTAAAGATAATAACCCAACCACTTCTTCAGTGGGAGTAATTACAAAATATAATATGTTGAAAGTAAATAGTTGAAACAGTACTACTGTAATCAGCGTTACAATATGGCTTCTTTACAATGATTTTTCAATGAATTTTGCTCTAACTTCATTACAATGATTTCACAATATTCCTTATTACAAATGCGAATGAGAACAACAAAGGAATATAACATTAAACTTGAATAACCAGGTCTGATATGATAAACCAGCAAACTGAAAACTCAAACCAGCAAGCTAGGAGATCACCAGAATGTTCATATCTCCTCCAATACTCATCCAAATGACACCAAATCAAATGCCAATGAAAGCTAGATGAAGGGCGACCAAGAATGAGACAACAAATAGCATCAATACCCCTCTAATTATTATGCACGCATCCCAAAGTGAAATCTGGAAATTACAAAACCTCCTTGACAAGGGTGACCAGCTCTAGAAAATTAGAGACATCAAAATAAAATCTGAAACTTGCTGCAAAGGGGGCGCCCAAGGTAGGAAAAAAGATATATGTAATACCCAGAACCAACGAAAATTCTTAGAAAAAGCTATGAATGAAAATAATCTATAGCCATACATGAACCAACAACCTTAAAATCAGATTATACAACAACAATCTGAATCCGGAAATAAAAATAAACTCTATCTACACTCCTGGATGAAGCACAGTCTTCAGAATCCCGCTAGGTACTGTCTTGCAAGTACATAACTGAATGGATGGAGCTAGGAGGTATGCGTTCCTCGAAGCGAGAGCTCTGAATTCATTTCAGCAGCAGTTTGATATAATCAACAATAATGAATACCAAATGATGAAGCAAAGGCCTGTATTTATAATACTTTTGAGGTGACACTTCGAATTCCTCCTTTTCCCTCCAAGAATGGATGCCCAAACTCATTTGAAATATTTTATTTTTAAATACTTTTTATCCTCCCTCTTTCCTAGGCGTTCAAGGTAAATGGCCACAAAACATTATAAAATATTAATAATACTTCTCATGTGGCATCCCACTTTAAAGCCCACCTTTAAGAACAACATTAAGTCATTATACAAGGCCAAGGGGCCAAAAAGGTAATACAATATTAAATGACTTAAATGAATCATTTCACCATAATGAGCCTCAAAAATGTTGAAAGCCTCATAAACCCAAATTGCCTTGCTCGAAATAGAAAACACTCTGAATTGTTGAACTGCTGCCAATTAGGACACTGCCAAAAATAGAACTTACTAAAAATAGCATGCCGCTAAAAATGGCAAGTGTTCCCAAACGTCTTTTGAGCACGAACCAGGCAGTCGTCATGACTTACTAAAAATAGTAAGTGCCTAGAAAGGTTGATCTTGTGCATGTTTTTCAGATGGAGATACATGTTATACCATTCTCAAGCTCTCTGCAAACCTAGAAAAACCCATAAACCTTTCTTGCATACAAAGTATCAGCCAAAAATGCATGTCATTTTCTTATCATGCATGTTACCTCATCCTAAAACTCTCCAAAAACCTAGAAAGCTCCACCAGACATGCATTAAAAATTCTTACATGCAAACCTTCAAAACCTCCTATAAAATAGGAAACCCTAATTTCCATTTCTAACTAGCCTACGAGCCTCCGGAAATAGGCTATCAGACACAAAAGAGCGTATGGCTGAAATGGGGACATTACATCAGAGCACAAAAGTGCCCCTGGAGGCCAGGGGAACCAAGTGTTTTGAGCCCTCAGATACAGTTTTTAGGGTTTGCTTAAATATTCATCCTTTTCGGAATGCTTCAAGCTTTCAATTGCATATCTCAGTCGGGTCAGAAGACTGGTTAGTAGCTGGCAATGAATGAAGATTCAACAAGTTGCAAAAATGGCTAAGTCTGGGAATAAAAGCGCCTCTAGAGGCCAAGGGCGTCGAAGATTTTCACCTGTCAGATGAGGATTTTAGGGATTATGCTCTCCAGAAGATCATGTTCAAAATTGATCCAACTTTTTAGAGAGCTTGTCAGCCAGCTTTGGAGTTTTGTCAAGTGCCGGAAGTTGCAGGCTGAAGGAAGGTGGAAATCAAGTTCGAAATGTTGAAAATGCTTGAAAATTTGACTGTCTGATGAGAAAAAGTGCAATTTTAATGGCTCAGAAGTTACAATTAGGGTTACCAACCTCAAGAAGTTCCTTGTCAGTTTTGATCCTGCTCTTCAACGAAACTGTCAGCTAGTCTACTGGATACATCAGTCATTCAAAATTAGTGATCAAACATAGGCTTCGGTGATGTTTGCAAAGGTTAAAATGTAAATGTCAAAAAATGAAAATTTTCAAAAAAGTTTCTAAGTCTTTGGAGAGTTGGCGCCTAAAGTCAAACTTTGACTTGTGAAGATTTTTTAATTTAAATTACATGCTTTGGCTGCGCTATAATGGTGGGATTTTTGAACTGGAATAAAATAATATTAAAACTCCAGTCTCACCTCCAAATCGACTTGCAAATGACTTAATTTTTCTTGCATGGGGCGTATTTTCTTTTTGCATGTTGGGTAGCACCTATTTTAGGGTTTTATCTTTGTTTAGTTAACTAAATTGGGGTCCAATAATATTATTGCGTCCTAAATTTAGGGTTTTGCATGCTGGGTGATGCCTTAATTCATGAAATTTATTTATTAAAGCATTTGGGCGCCTATTTTCTTCATTATAGTTGAAGGAAAACACATTTTCTCATGCAAGCAAGATCTAAAGCCGCTATAGGTGATATTTCTCAGTGTTCTTTGCAGTGCTAGGTCCAGATTGCTCAGATTCCATCTTTTTAGCACATGCATTTCAGACTTCATCAAACTTCATTCAAGGCATAGGCATCATTTTTTAGAGGCAGAATATAACTTCTATTTTCTCTCTCTCAAAATTCTTCCATCCTTGTCTAAGGTTTTCTCTCGCATGTTCAAGCAAACGACAACTTTTCACAATTCTGGTCATCTGGGTTCACTCAACACAACATTGGCAGCAAAACCCATGTTCCAAAATTTTCGAGAAAATTGCCCCGTTACTTCTCTTTCTGAAGTACTGTGCTCTTTTTGGAAGATTCTTTTGCATTTCGGTGAAAAATTCAACTTTTTGAAAAACGAAGAATCTGTGTTTGATTAGCTCATTGGCACCTACAAAAGCCATATGCCAGTTTTTCTTGGGAAAACTTGCCACTGGTGCCCCTATTGCCCCTACAGCTTCTGTTATTGAAAAGTCTTTGCATGCCTTAGTACAAGTCATTTTTTCGAGTTTCTGATTAACTGGGTTGGCTTAGAATTTCATTTTTTACAAAACCCAAGTTTCAGAAAGTTTCATGAACATTTCTTTTCAACTAGCTATTTTTAGCCCCATCAGGAGCAATTTTTAGCCTTTTTTGAAGTTTTCCCAAACATATCCGACTTCATAGTCAAAAGTCTAGTTTTTCAAAATGCAATTCAATCCAATTGAATACAACACCAAATCGGTCTTAGTTCATGATTTCTTGAAAACTTTTGACACCGACTTGGGTCACGTTTATCCAGTGATTAAATTGAGCACGTTGGAAGGCATTGATAGTATGACAATCACCGTACTATTCCCATGATTGCTTAGGATTGTTGACAGCAACTTCTATTCCCATCACCATGTCAGATGTTGAGTTTGTCATTGCATGTATCAAGCATTACAACTCATCTACACGACAAATTCAATCAGCAGATGGGCGAGTTGTTTGCATCCTCAAGCCGAGAGATGTTGAGAAGTGCTTCACCATTCCACCTCCTATAGACAATTGCGTCATAGTCATGTAGGAATGCAACAAGATATGGCATGCAGAAAAGGAAAGATCTCAGAGGAAGGTCGCTCAAAGGTGGCTGAAAGAGCAGGAAACCAACTTGCCGAAGAAGCTTGGGCGTGGAGAATTCAAAGATGAAATTGCTATTTTGATTACCTTGCTCGACCAGGTTACGGGTCAAGAAGAAGCTCATGTGTTTCGGCGATGGATGTTTTGTGTCATCTCCCAGATTATCAATAATAAAGAACACTTTGACTGGCTATGTTAATCAGTGAAGTTCATCAACAGATCATGGGATTTCTCAAAATCTTTGAGTTTCATATGGTTTCTTATCTTGTCTATTTAATTGCATTCTAAGGCAATTTTAGAACTTTGAAAACCATTGGAACTCTTGGTGTTCAGCGTGTGCATGAATACTTCCCACAGTTGGAGTTCTCAAAAGCTGAATAGGATTTCAAGCAGGTGAACGATCATTTCTTGATGAAGACAGTCAAAGACCTTGCTAATGAGATGTACATAAGGATTTCAGCGGATGCCAAATCAGCAATGGAGAATTGGGATGATTGGTTTATCCAATTTCCCACATTCACCTATATTCGAGTGTATGGTTACTCGGGAGAGCCTTTGATGCTACCAAGATACCCTTCTGACAAGGTTTTGTTCATGGAGTTCTTGAGACAAGTTCACGAGATTCATACTTTTCTTTTCAATTGGCACAAGTCAGCGTTCACTTTTCGATGTGGATTGGGCATATACAAATGCAAATCAGTGGCCGATTGCAAGTTAATGAGCAACGAATTGTCAAAACTTCATCTCGAGTAACTCAACGAAAAGTGCTTGTATGATCCTTTAGGCCTCTTTGTAGCTCGGTTGGAGCGAAGTCATTCACACAGGCCAGCACTTGAAGACTTTTGGGTGAATTGTGAGTATGAATTTGAAGTACGCAGGCCCCACTATTGCAGACTCACTCTTCCTCAGCTAACTGATTTCTTATCAGAAGACATTGAAGGTTTGTCGGATGGTGACGAAGAGGTGTTACTTAACACATTCATCAAGGATCAAGTTGCTCGCTAGTCGCTTTGAGAACCAGATCGGTATGCCAGAGAGAGCATTTCAGTTGAGGACCAATCAAGAGGAGTTGTCAAAACCAGCATACGTTTCTTGCAGAACAAGAGAAGGTGAAAGGTAATTCCAATTGCAGAGCCGCCAGTGATGTTTTCTTCACTAGCTTCTACATCAAGGTCAAGACCTAGAGTTAAGGCCATAATGAATCCACTTGAAGGTGTCAGGGTTAGCGGAAAGACAAAGAGAGGAAGCACAAGTCAACGAGAACAAATCGAGAGGGTGCCAGAAATTCCAGTGGAGCCAGTGGTACAAGTTAAAGCCGGGTCTTCATCTCCTGGTTCGCCATTTTCTCCTCAGTCTACTCCCATTCAGATTGATTCAGAGTCAAAATCGCCGGTTCGTGAAGCCTCAATGCTAGTTAATTCACCAGGAGTCAACATAGCTGTAGCCGTTTCGCCCAGAGAATTTAACATTGATCACTTATGTAGGCTTGAGAGGAATTTGGGTAGAAGGAGGCAAAAGCCTTCCTATCAATTGGATCTTTCCGAGTTTCGAAATGTCTATTAAGATACGTGAAATAAGAAGATCAAGAAATAGGTACACATAGAAAATAGTCGTTTTGCAGAGAGTGTTATTGAGATTGCTACACCGCTGGAAGGCAGGAGTCTGGATGATGTTGATGTTGGTGATTTCACCTTTGTCTTGGTAGGAGCACTCGACATGTGGACATGAGCCTCTTTAAAGTTGCCGCAAACAATCTTGAGGAGTGGGTGATGAAGGATGGAGAAGACAAAGCAGCCCTCAAGGCTTAAAATAAGTAGCTACGACGGTACATCTCAGATCTTCTTCATGGGACTTCAAATGTTGCGGCTATTCTTCCTCAGCTTCTAGAAACACCTGCAGATCAACAAAAGTTGGGTCGGTTAGTCAATCATGGAAAGCTTTTGGAGAACTGGGTCGAAGATTTCATTATTGCAGGCAGATACCTTCTTGCAGAGTTTTATCAATTAAGGTACAATGCTCATGATCTTCGTCAAGGAATTCAGCAGCTGGAGTTGAATATGGTAGAGGGAAAACGAAGATATTTGATCCTAATTTCTCAGTTGGCAGTAACATACGTTGCTGTTGTAGCAGATGAAGTTAAAAGAAATCTTTTTGCTTTGAAAGAACAACATGTCTTCAAAGTAGAAACTTATGAAAGAGTGTCTACAAAGTTGGTTGGACTGAAAGAAGATGTTGCCGGTGCTCTTAATCTCGTAAGCGGATTTGTCACCCAGATCCCGTGCTATTATCTTCATGAAAATGGTGCCTACATTGATCTCGATGTTGTGCAATCTGAGTTCTAGAGTTTGGTTCATGATGGTCTTAATGGTGATCCTGTGGCATCCAAGTTGAGTCATTTCTCGGTGATGTCAACAATTTTTGACAAGATAGCTAAGGAGGTCAAAGAATTTGAGAAAATGATCAAGGATGGAGAGAAGGCATTATGTAGAAAATCTATCATTTTGGATAGCATCAAAGTGCTTGAAGATGATGCAATTAATGATTTCCCAGAGGAGATGATTACTCATGATGGCTTGGAGTGAATAGTTAGTTACATACCATGATTTTCTGAAGGATAGAGTCAGAAGCAGTAGTCAACTCAACTTCACTCTTGAGTTTCGATTGTTGATTTCATGCATGTTTATCTCTTCCTTGGGGATATCTTTTGGAGGAGGTCAGAATTTCAGTTAGGATTTAGTTAACTGATGTTAGTTATCAGTTGACTCTCATATCAATAAGGACTTGCATGTTGCAACGTCCATTTAGTTTAGTTTAGAATCAATTGAATGAGGTAGTTTTTCCAGTTAACTATTAAGTTGCATACATTTAGACTTAGAATAAGCTCTTGCATGCTTGCAAGACTGATGTTAACTCAAGGAGATTTTAGGGTTCCCTACTCTTTTGAGGTTCTATAAATAAGAGCACCCTGCTCATTATATTTCAACTTTTGTTTTGATAACAAATTGCTGTGCCCACCTTGCCGTGCAATATTTCTATTCTATATTGGTTCACTTAGTTAAATATAAAGCTGGTTTGATCATTTATTGTATGTGTGTCTCATTATGCAATTTGCTGTCTAAGTTATTCTTGTTATTTTAATAATCTTTCTCTCATATCTACACCTCGGATAGAGTATTTTACCTTCTTGGGAATTTAGACATAAGTTATAAGCTTGATGTCACTTCTAGTAATCTTGTTTCAGCCTACACCTCGAGGATAGAATATTTTTACCTCCTTGGGAATCCTACGAGGATCAAACGCCAGTGTGTTTGTTTCCCGATAACCTACTTTCAGCCCCACCACCACGGATAGAGTATTTTACCTCCTTGGGAATCACGAGAACTAGTTTACGTTTGATGTTGTTTGCAATAACCTTTATTTCAGCCTACACCTCGAGGATAGAGTATTTTACCTCCTTGGGAATCACGAGATAGAGTTCCCATCATTATACCACCATTCCCGAGTTCTCCTAATTCCTCTTGCTGTTAATCTAGAGAAGATAGGATAGTTTAAGTGTTAGCCTAGTTGTAGTTAAGATCTGCAAAACCGGAGAAAACCTTAGCTACAATGTATTTGGTTTCTTAACCTTGTGCCTCTACCAACTGAGTCAAAAGGATTGGAATTTAGAATACTTTACTTTTTACGCATATCAGCAAAAGAGGGAGCTTCCCCTCCTAATTTGAAGAGTAGTTAATGCTATGCATAGTTGTTCATTGCCAATACGCACTCCAAAGGTGCGAATTGTAACACCAACAGTTTTCTGGCACCCACCATGGGGCACGAGGCAAGAAAACTTCATGAAAAGCTTAACGCTTTTATGTCACGGGAATGACCATTTGGCGTCCTACTGCTCCAATACAACAACCAGGTCTCACACCTTCCATCATACAACCGAATTTCATACTATTTCAAGCGAAGCAAACAGACATCATCAGTAGCTTGCAAAATTTCATCTTTGAGAACAATACATCATCTGCTTAGTGGAGGAACGCAACTACTACTCTAGATGAGGATGAAGAAAGGGCTGATCTTGTAGTCGGAAGGCCAATTTTACCACCTCCTGCGTGGCAATAATTCATCTTGGCTTACCAAGTATACACAAGGAGGAGAAATAATCCTCTCTTTCAAGAAGAAGAGCCAATCTTTCAAGAGGTTCCCGATCATTTCCAAGAAGAACCTCCAACTCAAGCAATGGGCAACAATAACAACAACAACAATGTCAACGGCCGAAATGGGAGAAATCCCAAGCGTCCAGCCCCATTACCTTGGGGTGACAACATTGGACTATTAGCCTTGGGGCTATATATGAAGCTGCCAAGGCACTTCCCAAGATTTCCCTTGCAGTGATGGGGCTCGTCACCTTGATGAGCATATCTCAGCATTCACAGCAGCTTGCTCCATTTTGCATGTGTCACACAAAGATATTGCTGTTTGTCTCTTAAGACTCTTGAGGCAAACGCTGCAGACTGGTTCAATCATCTAGAACCAGACATTATCACAAGTTGGGCAGTCATGAGCGGAAGATTCTTGGTGAGATTCAAGCCCACCGAAGATAGTCATCGATTATTTGCGCAACTCTCAAACTCCAAGATGGAGTCACATGAACCTATGAGAGAGTTCGTGGCAAGGTTTAACTGCCTCATCACATGCCTCTCCCATACACTTAATCCATCAGATGTGATTTTGATGAGTAGCTTCATCAATGCTCTCCCATTAGAAATAGCCTTTTTCTTGAAGTAAGGCCATAAAGTGGATTTACAACTTACACAAGAAGAAGCTATTAAGCTTGAAGAAAATATGATCACAACTAGGAAGATGAAGAATGATGCAATTAGACCGCTTGTTCAACCGTCTACAGATCCACTGCTACAAAAGGTAGCCAACGAGGTGACTATCCTCAAAAGATAGTCACCCACTCAAGGGCAGCAAGCACTGCCCGCACCACCACCATATCAACCTCGGCAGCCATACCAGCTGAAGAGGAATAACTTTCAGCCCTTCAACAACTACAAACCGAGGTTTCCAACAGCACAACCAACACAACTTGTTGATACTGAGAAGTCTACAATTTTTTGCTTGTTCCTTGTGTAGCGATGCATGTTATTATTGATTCTGATGTCGACGATTTCTTCCAGCCACGACATTGAGGCTAAATTTAATGTATCCTGATTGGCTATTAAATTTATATGAGTTCGATATTAATGAAGAGGCGCTTCATTAATTAATATTTAATTATTATGGGCCGACATCTTGTAGCCGCAATTTCTTGAAGGGACATGATCTTTGGAGGCCGACTTCATATGTCAAGGAGATGCGTTTATTGGTAATAGCCGACATGAAGATTGGAGAGATGCGTCTCTTCCTTCTTATATGTATATATAATCAATGCTTATTCATTGTATCATATTCATTCATATTCATCATAGTTCGAGTTCTAGATAAGTGCGAATTCTTCAAGTTCAGATCGAAGCATTGTAGAAGGATGAGTTTATCATCAGCAAAGGCATCATATTGTTTCTGTATTAGCATCAGATTGTGGTGCTCTTAATTGGCCTTCATATCAGCCTCTTTGTAAAGGAGACATTCATTGATATTCAATATATAAGTGATATATTGTTGCTGGGTTTTTCTCCCTCAAGTGGAGGGTTTTCCCAGGGTATATGCTGTGTTATTGTGTCTGATTTTAAATTAAATTTTGTCTATCTAATCTGATCATAAAAACTAACATGGTATCAGAGCGGGTATAAGAAAGATCGTGATCAGATTTATTCAAGCAGCGCTATCATCCATTCTTATTCTCATCCTAGTTGCATCGATCTTATTGTCAAGATGGTGAACGGGTTGAAGATCGAAGATAGACTTGAGGGTGCTTCAAACTTCACATCTTGGAAGTTTAGAGTCATGCTCGCCTTGGAAGAAAATGAGTTAGTTGAGTTCGTGGAGGGTGAAGTTCCCGAACCTACTGATGAGAATGAGAAGCCACAATGGAAGAAAAATGGCACTAAGGCGAAAAAGATGTTGGTTGATTCCGTGAAAGATCACATTGTGCCAATCATCTCCAAGTTGAAGAAAACAAGAGATGTGTTCAAGACTTTAGAGGAGATGTATGAGATCAACAACACAAGCCAAGCTCTTGCATTAAAGCAACAACTTCATCATATCAAAATGGCGAAAGGAGAATCCGTCATCTCATATTTCATGAAGATTTCCGAGTTGAGAGATCAACTCTCTACCATTGGGCATATTGTTGATAACAAGGATTTGACCATGTTGGCTCTTAATGGCCTTCCTCCATCTTGGGAGTCATACATTCAAGGAATCAGTGCGAGATCGAAACTTCCTAAGTTTGATCGGTTGAGAGTAGATTGTATTCAAGAAGAATCAAGGTTGGTTATGAGAGGCATTGGTCAAAGCTCTACAAATGAAGATATTTATGTTCTTGCCGCTCAATCCTTGAAGAAGAAAGGAGAAGAAGGGAAGAAAGGGTACTTCAAGAGGAATAGAGATAAAGGGTCAGATGGTGCCCCTGCATTTAAGAAGAAGGACCTATCTCGCGTTCAATGTTTTAGACGTGACAAGTTTGGTTACTATCCAAAGGATTGCCCAACCAGACCTAAGCAGCAGGTTTCAATTGTAGATGTGGGTGAGATCTCTCTGCAGAAGGATTCAAGTGAATTTCTATTCTATTCTACTTTGTCAAGCAATGTGCCTCACGAGCTGTCTTGGTTGATTGATAGTAGTGCCTCTCGCTACATCTTGGTTTAGAGAGCATCTATTTGATTTGGTGGAGAGAGATTCTAGTGTTCAAGTCATTATTGGTGATGATGCTAGCTACTCTGTGAAGGGTGTTGGGACCTCCTCTCTTCACTTGGATTCCAGCATTTCCTTACAGTTGAGCGATGTTCTATTTGTTTTGGGTATCAAGCGGAACCTTGTCTCTATCTCAGCATTGGAGGACAAGGG
>VDFB02199995.1:0-13274 GCA_007258455.2 Sequoia sempervirens
TTACTAGTCAATCATGCATAATTTTTTTTATTATAAGTCCAAACTGGTCATGTTTCCTTTTTATAGGAACATTGGTTTAGAGTTGCATGAACAACAAGGTTGTCATCATTTTCACCTCATATGCAGAATAAATTTGACTAGATAATAATCCTCTGTTTGAATTCATTGTGTCAAATTGAGATCAAAACAAATCTCTTGGTCAAATATTTAGAAGTCTTTCATTGTTATGCATGTTGAGCATGTTTTGGTTTTGAACCTAGAAATTTCAAAAAATCAACAAATCTTTTGATTCTAAAGGAAATAGACATTTATTTTCATGAAAAAATGTATCCATAAAATAATGAAAAAACTAAATAAAATATTTGAGAATTAAAAAAAAAGTCCAAGAAGAAGGGTGTGAGAAATTAGTGCTCCTATTGATATAAGACAACAGATCTAGGATTTGTGATCTCCAAGGTCTCTATAGTTGGATCAAAATGTTTTGGTTTTACTTAGTGTTTTATGAGGATGGTTTGTTTAAGGGGGCATTTTTTATTCATCAAATTTTTAATTAGAAATGGGTACCCATTGCCAAAATAGGTACCTATTTAAAAAAAAAGGGTACTCATTTAGGACATAGTATGGAGCAGACTGTTGGCAAGAAGACCATTGGTGAGAAGATCATTGGTGAGAAGACTGATTCGGTGGTAGGCTTGAGTGATTTGAATTTGAACTCACTCCCTGAAAATCATGGCAACTTCCAGTTCTATCAGTCTACAAATTTAGGACTTTTTGTTGTTGCTGCTGGGAAGGATGAATCATGTAGTGTGGATGTGTTGGTGCTCTTTGTTGGTGCAACTAGGAAGGACAGGTCATGCAGTGTGGATGTGGTCAAAGATGCGTTCTTTGAGGGTAAGTGTGTGGTTGAGGATTCCAAGGAATCATGTGATGGTTGTCCATCATCGAAGGAGCTTCCAAAGGCTCCTTGTGGTCATGTGGCTTTTGGTGATAATGGGCGGACCCCAACTGGGGAATCTTCTACGACTAATCTGAGAAGTCCCTAGATTGAGCACATTTCAGTGGGAAATAGACAGTCAGTGGGGCAATCTTCTTTGCTTGGGCAGAAATGGGCTGACCTTTTTCTCTTGAAACTCAAAGGAAAAGGCGTTGCGTCTAAATCAGTGTCTTCTTCTAACATTGAAGGTAGCTTTGCCTTGTCCCTTCTGGACTCTCTTGTGGACACAAATATTGCTAGAATGGACTTTTCTCTGGTAGGAAATTTTTTAGGTCCTTGACCTAACATTGAGGAGGTCCGCACCTAGGTTTATAAGAAGTGGTCTCTGAAAGGCCAGGTTGAATTTCTGGCTATGGCTAAAGGATTCTTTTCCTTTTGCATTTTCTTGTGATGAAGACCTGAGAGTGGTTTTTTGCAAAAGGACCATGGTCTTTTGGGTGCCTTACTTGGTATTACGCCCCTAGGAGCCCGGGATGGATCTCTCCAAGTTCCTTTTTCACTCAACCCCTATGTGGGTGAAGTTGTCAAACCTTCCTTTGGAATATTGGGATGAAGAAGTGCTTAAGGTAGTGGCTAACTCTTTTGGGTGGTTAGTCCCTATTGACAATGCCACTGTCTCTAGACGGTAGCTGGTTGCAGCATGATTTTGTGTCATGATAGATCAAGATGCTATGATGCCTAAATTTTTTCACCTTAACTCAAAGGTGGGCTCCTGGAAGTAATAGATTGTCTTTGAAAATATTTCATTTATGTGTTTCAAATGCAAAAAAGTGGGTCAGTGGGCTAAGGACTGCCCTGCTAAGGTGGCTCCGCCTAAGGTTGTTCCTCAAACTAAAGTTTGGAAGGTGAAGGAGGCCAAGGGGACTTTGGTTCCACCGATGCAGGGTTAGTCAGCTGCTGGAAAACTCATGGAGGGTGAAGCTAATATTGAAGATCATTTTGTACATTATCCTAAGGTTGACAAGGAGACTAAGGAAAATGTGAACGAGGTTTTTGGCCAATTTTTGGAATAGGATGTGGAACATGTTTTAGATACTTTGTGCTCCCCTAAATGTACCATTTTGGAGTCTACTGTTGCCCTATCCTCCCCACTGGATTGTGTGTCTAGGATGATGGCTAGAGGGGGTGCTTTGGTGGTTGCAGATATTGGGAGTAAAGATGAAGAAGGTGTCATTTTGGTGAGGGGCAGAAAGAAGAAGTCCTCTACTTCTCCTCCCCCTCAACCCCATAAAGGTGTTACCATGAGAAGGAAAAAAGTAGACTGTGGGTCTGAACAGAGGGGCCAGAGGAGACCCTCTCTACAAAAAAGTAGGGAGAGAGATGGCAAGTGGGATATTGCGGAAGGGGTTCAGAAAACCTTCTTTGAGCTGTGCTTGAAGAGCACCCCCTCCACGTGCAAATGAATATTATTTCCTGGAACATTAGGGGGTTGAATAATGTGCACAAACAAGACCTCCTAAAGAACTTGGTCTGGGACCATAAGCCAAACATTTTGCTGATCTAAGAAATGAAAATGTAAATTGATAAGTTGGAAGCCTTAAGAGGGAGCTTTGAGTGGCATTGCTACTTTTTGGAATGTTAGGCTATTTAAATTTTTCTCGATTATAGAAGGTTTTAACCATGTGGAGACAAAGTTTATTTTGATTAGGGATTCTTACTCTTGGGTTATCTCCAATGTGTATGCTCCTAATTTGAAGAGGGCTAGGAAGAAGTTGTGGGATGATCTTGGGTGTCTTCAGACTAATTTTTTGGATAGCCCTTGGTTGGTTATGAGAGATTTCAACACTCCCCTTTGTGATAACGAGAAAGTGGGTTGTTCGTAGGCCAATCCTGATAGCCATCTAGATTTAAGAATGTTCATTGATGACAATGCTCTTTTTGATGTGAAGATGATAGGGGCCAAGTTTACTTGGTCCAATAGGCATGTTGGCACTGAAAATATTCAAGTGAGGCTAGATAGAGCATTGACATTGACTTCTAGGTTTGTGGATTTTTCTTGCTCCCTATCCACTATTACGAGATGCAGGTCTGACCATTTCCCTATCTCTTTTGTGGTTGATAGGATTGGGGGTAAGAAGCATTTTCCTTTTCAATTTGAAGCCATTTGGTTGAGGGATTTGAGGTTTATGGATTGTATTAAGAAATGGTGGCAAGTGAATATTGATGGCAGTGTGATGTTCAAAGTGGCCCAAAAGTTGACTTTTGTGAAGAGAAATCTCAAGAAATGGAATAAGGAATCATTTGGTCATATTTTTGAATCTAATAATTTTGTTATTCAAAAGCTGGATAGTTTTTAGGATGCCATTCAATCAAAGGGTTTATCGGAGGACCTCCAATTGTAGGAGGATGGCCTTCTCGCTTATCTCCATGGCATTGTTGCAAAAGAGGAAGATTTTTGGAGGCAGAGATCTCGTGCAATTTGGTTAAAGTATTTGGACCCCAACTCCAAGTTCTTCCACCTTATTTCCCTTAGGAATAAGTCATCTAATAGGATCTCCTTGGTTATGGCTGATGGTATGTTGTTGGAGGATGAGGAGGCTATTAGGAGAGCGGCTGCTAATTTCTTTGAGCATCTGCTTAGGGATGATCTGGTGTGGGACCGAAATAGTGTGGAGGCTTCTTTGGAAGCTATCCCCCATCTGGTTTTGGAGGATCTGAATAGGGATCTTACTTCCATCCCCTCTACTTTGGAAATCAAGGATGCAGTCTTTTCTTTTGAAGGGAATAAGGCCCCTAGGCCTGATGGCTTTCCTTTTCCGTTCTTCCAGTCGTGTTGGGAGATTGTTGCGGAAGATGTGATTAACACCATTAAGGAATTCTTTGGTTCTAGAAGATTACTTAGAGAGCTTAATGCAACCTTCATTGTCTTGATCCCCAAGTCTGCTATTGCTAATAGCTTAGGTGAGTATCATCCGATCAGTCTCTGTAACTCCATTTACAAAAAAAATTCAAATGTGTTTGCCACTAGACTACAAAAATGTCTCCTTGATCTGATCTCAAAACAACAAAGTGGCTTTGTTAAGGGTCATCAAATTCTGGACTCTATAATAACTGTTTATGAACTTGCTCCCATTCCTTAGAGCTTAATGCAACCTTCATTGTCTTGATCCCCAAGTCTGCTATTGATAATAGCTTAGGTGAGTATCATCCGATCAGTCTCTGTAACTCCATTTACAAAAAAAATTCAAATGTGTTTGCCACTAGACTACAAAAATGTCTCCTTGATCTGATCTCAAAACAACAAAGTGGCTTTGTTAAGGGTCATCAAATCCTGGACTCTATAATAACTGTTTATGAACTTGCTCATTCCCTTAATTCTAACAAGAAGTCGAGTTTCTTCTTGAAACTAGATCTTCTCAAAGCTTATGACAGGGTTAACTGAAGATTTTTATTGGAGGTTTTGGAACACTTTGGTTTTTGTCGAAAGTTTCTTCAGCTTGTTGATCAACTCATCTCTACTCCTTTTGATGTGCTGGTGAATGGTTCTCCTTCCCCTTTTTTCTAGATTTTGCATGGTTTGAGGTAGGGATATCCTATCTCTCCATTGCTTTTCATCTTGATGGTGGAGGCTCTTGGTAGAAATATACAGAAGGCTTTGTCGACCAGGTTATTGAAGGGCCTGTCTCCTTCTAGATGTGAACCAACTACCCATCAACAATTTGTTGATGACACTATCTTGATGGGTGAATCCTCTATTCGTGAAGTCAAAACTGTGAAGGGGCTAATTGAGGCTTATGAGAAGGCTTCTGGACAACATATTAATCTTCCTAAGAGTCAATTTTTTTCCTAAATATCCTTGAAGCTCTACAATTAAAGCTTTCTAGGATTCTTTCGTGCGACATGGGTGAGCTCTTGTCTACCTACTTCGGGCTTCCCTTGTGTATTTCTAAGATTCAGGAATCCTTTTAGCTAGGTTTGTTGAACAAGTTCAGTAGAAAGCTGACGGGTTGGAAAGGGGAACTTCTCAATCAGGCAGGAAAGGTACACCTCATTTCCTCTACTCTTTAGAATCTGCCCCTGTGTGCAATGAGTCTCTTTAGAATTCTTGTCAAATTTGAGGAGAAAATGGAACAGATCAGAGAAGATTTTTGTGGTCGGGTGTTGAAACCAAAGCCAAAATTCCTTGTGTGGCTTGGGATTTGGTTTGCAAACCAAACAAATGGGGTGGCCATGGCATCAAAAACTTAAAAGCTTTCAATAAGGAACTTTTGTCAAAAAATGTTTGGAGGCTCCTCAATGGGGATGCTGGTTGGGCCTCCCTGGTTAGAAAAAAATATTTGCATGGCTTTGGGAGATCCTGGAATATGTTGACTTCTGATGATATCCCTTCTGGTTCTTGTTTTTGGAGGAATATTGTTCCTTGTAGGGATTTGATTGCAAATGGTGTTAGGTGGCTGCTGGGTGATGGTACCAGAATCCTTTTTTGGGAGGATGCTTGGTGTGAATTTAAACCTTTGATCAATTTCCCCTGGGCTCCTCCTATTGTTCCTATTTGCAAACATCTCTTTGGCATTAGGGTGGCAGACTATTTTCAAAATGGGGAGTGGAAGAAATTCTAGGAATGGGACCCGTCTTTGAAGGTTTTAAAGGACTTCTTGAGCAATGTTTGTAGCCCCATTTTTCCTAGAATGGATAGGGTTGTTTGGGCTCCCTGTGCTAATGGTAATTTTTTGGTGGCTTCTACCCTCGCTAATTCACTAGAAAATCCTGATTATTTTCCTTTATGGGGGGATTTATGGAACAAGAAGTTGATCCCTAAGGTGAATGTCTTCTTCTGGCTGTTTATGCAAGGTAAAGTTTAAACATAGGATAATCTCTGTAAAAGGGGATTTGCAATTCTGAATGGATGTGTTCTTTGTGAAGTTGATGCTGAGAGTACTTTCCATATCTTCCTTGGGTGTGAATTTTCCTCTATTCTATGGAGTAAATTTCTAGGTCTTTGGAATTTGGATTGGGTTTTCCCAGACTCCCTTGACAAATTTGTTGACCAGTGGAAGTGTCCCTCCACCTCCTCTATTATTCGATGGCTTTGGGAGCTTATGGCCCCCCATATAGTGTGGGGAATTTGAAAAGAACATAACAACAAAATCTTTCATGATTCTAAGCTCAAAGTTGGGAGTCTTTTCATCAAGATTCATTGGACGATATTGGAGAATTTTGCTCTCATTGATTTAGAGTCACCTCGTTGTGCCCCTGCTACCTATTTAGCTGGGTATGACCTTTTGGTGACTTCTAATTGGAAGATCCCCTTTATTCCTTTTGTGATCTCTAAGTCCAGCTTAAATGATAGATTGAGTACTAAGTGGAGGCCACCGCCCTCAGGGTGGGTTAAAGTTAATTTTAACGATGCAACAAAGGGTAACCCTAGGCCTGTAGGTTGTGGGGGGGTGTTGAGGAATGATAATGACAAGCTCTTAGGTGCAGTGGCACTCTTGTTGGGAAATCAAACAAATCATTGTGCTGAGGTGGAGGCTGCATTTATAAGCATAAAATATGTTGTGGATAGGGGTTGCTCTAAAATATGGGTAGAAGGGACTCTTTACATATCATTAATTATCTACGTGGCACTCATAAGCCTAGATGGAATGTGGATCAATTAATAAAAGATACTATAATCATGTTGAGTTCTTGTGAAGAGACCTGCATTTCTCACATTTTCTAAGAAGGTAATTCATTAGAAGATTTTTTTGCCAATGAGGTTGTCAGGTTAAATGAGTATCGTGTGTGGGAGGAGGGATCTCTCCTTCTCGAGAAATATAGGATCTTAATGAGAAATGATGGCATTGGTTGAGTCGATGCGGTGGCATCATTTAATCTTTAGTACCATTTCCTGACTCACACACTTTGTGGGTATTGTTTGGTTTGTTGGCTTTCAGTCAAGAAATTATCACAAGGGTTTCCTTCTTTTGGTCTTTGAGGATATGGGTGGAGACAAAAGAAAAATTGAGTTGCACTCTTGTGCGAGCTTGAGAAAGAAGAAGAAACTATGGAGGATTCTTCACCACAGGAATTTTACACAATTTTTAGAAAGATTGCATGGGCATGACCCAAATGCTTCAACAAAATTTGTTTCCTGTTGGCATAATCGTAAGCTCTAGATAAAGGGTCCAGTAGTCAATATCAATGAGGAGTTGATTGCTACTATGACTGGGTTGTCGATGGTTGGTCGTAAGTTCTATAAGGACAAGAAGAGAAATGAGGAAGCGATGGCCCAATTCTTCAAAGACGATGAACAGAAAAAACTTGTTAAGATGGAAAGTTGGGGCTATTAGCGCAAGTCCCTCAAGAAGGTATGGGTGAATATAGCAGAGGCGATAATGCAGTATGTGACTTTGGAAGGTAGGTTCACTGTGATCCTTGATCACCATTTTACTATTTTAAACCATTTCGGGCATGGGCTATTTATTTCCTTTCCATTTTTTCTGTTGTCTTCCATGGAGGTTTCTGTTTATGCTCATTTAAAAAATAGGAGGGATTCGGTCCCCCATGAGGGTCTCATTATTTTAATCATGGAGCATGTTAAAGCTCTTCTCCCTACCCCTACTATTAAGGGAAATGAGAAGATTTTGAGTGATGCTTTTGGTTCATCTGGCTCAGATACCAGGATTGTTGAAGAAGAGGAGTGGAATGAAGAAGACGAAGAAGGGTCCCCATCTCTTGTGACTACCTCCTCAAAAAAGAGGAAGAAGGGTAACCTTAAAAGCAATCGGGTAGCTAATGCCTTGTTCTTTTTGACAATGAGGATATGGAGGTGGGTTCGGAAGATTCCTCTCTTAGGAATATAGATTTGGATGTTGGTGAGGGAGAAGCCGAAGGTGGTGGTAATGAGGAGGGTTTGCAGGAGAATGTGCTGACCATAGAGGCCAAGGATAAATCAAGGAGGGCTTCCAAACACATTGCCAAATTAAAGAACCAGGCCTCGAAATATTTAGTAAAGGACACCACAGTGCTCTACGAGGAGAAGGTTTCTGTTGAAAAGGCAATGGAAATTGATGACTCCCTAGTTCATAGCATTCCCAATGTGGAGCTGGAGGATGAGAATAAGGGTCAAGATGAGGAGGATGCTAAGAAGAAGCATGCGAAGTCGGAGCCTCTAAAGGTAAATCCCCTTTCTGAGGAATTTTCCTATCTCAATGATGATTCCACCTCTATGTTTGAACTTTTGGACATGGCAAGGGTAGGGGCCACTGTCACTTTTAAGTTAGCTAAATGGACCCTTCAGGAGTTTAATAAGGTTAACATTAAAATAAGGGGTTTGAAGGAGAACTTGAAGAATATTCTGAAAGGCTCAGTTTTGGATATTCTGATCGACAAAATTGTGGACCTTGAGGGTTCCTTCCATGATTTCAAATCCCTGTGTGAAGAGCACTTGGTTGGTTTAGAAGCCAAGATATTGGATACTAATGTGGACATAAAGAAGCTTCTCCATGCTTGTCACATTTATGTGAAGAATAGTGTGAAATCTTTGGAAGTCTTGTTTTGTAAAATTAGTGAGCTCAGGGAGGACCAATTGTATTTTTCTGAGTTAATGGAGAAAGATCACTTGACCAAGGGAAAAGGAGAAAAAGGTGTGAAAGATGATGATAAAGGCCCTATTGTTAGAGGGTTTGCTAACTGGAAGAAGTCCTTTGAAGCTGAGAAGAAAGAGTTGCTAGACATGATTGAAATGCATAAGAGCCAAGAGCTTGAGGTGGCCAACACCTTAAGCAATATGAAGTAGTGTTCTATTCTCTTTTTTGTCTGTTGTTTGTTTATTACTGGGTCTCAGGTTCTTTCTTGTTGTTTTGTCATTTTGTTGTTTTTGGGTGATGCTGATAGTTTACTATTTTATCTCTCGAGCAACACTTTGTTTCTTTTGTTGTTCCGGGTTTTGGCTCCATATTGGTTTTAACTTAGTATCTCTTGAGCAACATTTTGTATCTTGTTGTAAAGGGCTTTGAGTCCCTTCAAAACCGCTTCCATATAATCAAAACTTAATTATGCCTAGGACCTAAGTGGAATTAACATGTAAATAAGACCTAGATATGTAAAACACCTATTTACACCAACATATCTATCCACCAATGCAAGTTCAATCCCTCTAGAACTCCATTTTTTGGAGGGATTTATGGAGTTGTATTATTAACCACAATAACACATTCCTTATAAATATATCAAACTCTATTGAATATAATTCTCCATCATTATATATTCTGAATACCTTGATTTTCTTGTCTATCTAATTCTTAACAAGAGGCTTTAACTTTTTTAATTTTAAGATATATTTATTCTTGAGAAAAATTCCCAAGATTTCTTGGAGAAGTAATCAACAAAAGACACATAATACAAGAATTTTACTAGAAATGATAGATCCATAGGAAATAGATTAATATAATTCAAATCTAAAATCCCTATAGATCTATCATATCTCAAATGAACTTAATACTTTTATTTTCCATATGCACAATGTTCACAAAAACCAAAATCTGGGGGAAAATTTGTTAGCCCCTCTATTAAGTTTTTACATTTTAAGGAATTTAATCCTTTCTCATAAATGTGGACCATATACTTATGCCATAACATGGTAATTCTCTTTGGAAGCTTATGATTCCTTGAATCAACCATCTTAGAACTGAAACATTTTATTTTGCTAACTTTTAAATGGAGCAAACTTCTAGAAAAAAATCCCTTATATAAAAGCATGGCACCATGTACCACCTTGCATCCATCTTTGTTGAAAACCACATTTACGCCAACATCATTCAATTTACTTATAAAAAGTTTATTTCTCACCAAATCTATAATGTGTAGAATATTGGAGAGGGTTTTCAACCTTCCATCTCCAAGTGCAACATGCATATATATAAATCAATTATTTTGAGAGAAGAGTTAACTCCCAAGAAAACCCATCTATAATCAAAGATCTCATAATTTTAGAACCACTCCCTATTATGAATTGTATGAAAGGAGGCTCTAGAATCAATCATGTATGCACCCTAATGTACATGTGTAAAAAATCATATAATGAAAACATCATCACCATCATAATTGGAGCTCTCAAGTATGAATTTTCATCAAACTAATTTACCTTCTTTTCTTTGTAGTCCTTAATGTACTCAATCTTGTTGGAGTTCCAATATTTTACCTTGAATCTACTAGAAGACTCAAATCTCCCCTTAGAAATATCATGCTTGTCATTCTTCTTTCCTTTTCCCTTTTATTTTTCATGACCTTTTAAATTTAAAGCATATTTGATAGATTTTGATGTTTTCCACTTCATCTCCTTAAAGAGTAAGACACTCACCACCTCATTATTATTTAGCTTTGATATGGTGCTATTTGTTGCCACTATTAGGTTATTCTATGAATAAAGAAAAGAACATAGAAGGGTTATGCATTATTCCTCTTCATCCATCTTCATATCTATGGATGTTAAAATTTGACTCATCATAATATTAAATGCATTCAAATGCTTTGTCTTAAGTCTCCATCACTCATGCATAGACATTAAAACTTCTTCCTAAGGGAAAGGCTTTTTTACAAGGGACTTTGTCTCATATAAGAAATTTGGTGGTGGTTATCCTCAAACATTTAGGAGTAGTAAGTTTTCAAGGAAAACCAAATTATTTTCCTTTCTATCAACAACTAATTAGCCTTCATCTTCATGTTAGATGGTTTTTTACCAAAAATAACTAGCCATAGGTCTTTATCCAAAAGGAAATCCTCCATCTTGAGCTTATAAATCTTAAATTTTCTTCATTAAAATTATACACCTCCATTCTACATATTATTTTCATATGCATTTTCTAAAATAAAAGATCAATTGCAAAACTCGTACTTGAGGGAAAGGTAATGCTAGCCACACACTTGCCACACATATATCGTAATTTGTCTAGGATTTGATACTGAATAAAAGGAATTATACACTAAATCTTATTGAATACTTCGGGGATAATATTAAAATTTATTTTTATCATGTAAATTTCAACATAGTTTCAACGTGGTAATAACACTAATAAAATAATAATAATAAAACATAAGAATAGAACTCAACATAAAATGACACCAAATGTACCCCAAGACAACTTTTATAGGAGAAACTCTTAAATAACCTATAATTATGATACAATAGCAATTCGTGTGTTTCAGAAGAGATTTTCCCTTTGAACCTTGAGGAATTCTAGAATCATAATCCTACATAAAATCTTAATCCTAATCCATTGATATATGGGCTAAGGAGACCTAAGAATGCATGGGCTCAAAACCATGAGATAAATTCAAATACAAATGGACCACATTCAACTTATGCACCCCACTTCAAAAATTATCCCTCTCAAAATAGACAACTCCTTGGTTGACTAGATTGACCCCTATGACCAAAGGGTCCAAGAAGAACTCTCAAATATTTTACCGTGAGACAATAATTACAGCTTCACATATTTTACATATGGTTATATTTAGTTGATTAAAGATGTTAGTTATAGTCCACCTAATGATCCCTATTTAACGATTTCTTACAACTGTCATATGATTAATAACACCTAGTCCTCAAGATTATATCAAAATAGGACATCCTTTTCCATGTAAATAAAATATTTATAATAGATAAATGATAAAACAATAACACCTAGTCCTCTAATCCTAACACAACCATTTACATTAATTTTATAAATTTAATTTAAAAACCTCTCAAAATATTTTATTTATTTAAAAATTAATTTCTAAATTAAAAAAAAAACTTTGTTATTTTCTAAATATTATTTTTTATACATTTAACTATATTTTTGTGCTTCATTTACTACTTTGTACTTGTGTACATCACTGATTTTTTGCTCCCAAAATATTTACTTGTGAATTTTTATTTTATAATGGAAAGTGAATTTTAGTTTAATAATTGAAAAAGGAGAATAAAACTAACATTAATATTTAAAATTTATTTTATATTAAAAATTTGAGAAAAATAAATATTTTAAATTAAGTGTTTCAAAAATTAAATGATGAAATATTAGTATTTAGTTAAAAATTTGATGTAGATATGCCAATTCTACAACTATGAGATTTATTACACAACTACGAATTCAACCCATAAGTGTAGATCTAATCTAGATGCACAAGTGAACATATATTGTTTTTTTTCTTGGAAAGAAAATTTGGTTGTATTGTCAAGTGTGGTCATTACAAGGATATTACTCCCTTTTGAAATCCCATAAGAATGTTGAATCAATGATTTGAAGAATGATTATAGACAATAGGAAAATATATAGTGAATGGCTTAAATGATAGTGCAAATCCTTTAATGATTATAACATTGAAAAATTCTTATAAATTTAAGTGTTAGATGATTCATAAATGAATTGGTGTTACCCTTTTAAATACAATCTCAACTTGATAAATGAAATGTTTCATGTTCACTTAGAATAAAATTATCAAGTGGGAAGAATTAGGTCAACCCTAAATTTGAATTTGAATTTTAAAGGTTCATGAGTCATTTCTACAATTATATATATGATTTACAATTAAAATCAAATAAGAATTCAGTTATATACAAACTATCAATAGAAATCACTCTATTTTATACATTTTTTATTACATAAAAAATAAACTAACAAATAAATACACATTATATAATTTTTACTTTTACAATAATATATATTTTTAATATGAATTAATAGAGAAGGAAAGTGATATATTTCAAATGTAAGTATCTCATTAATATATTTTCTTTAATTTTATCAATATTCTAAAATCTCAATAAACTCAAATCTAACATTTAAATTATAATTGTTTAATTTTGAATATTACTATATCTTAAAATACCTTTTGATGACTTATATTTCAACCATGTGCTCAAAGTTTGTTTTTTATCCATATTAAAACATATCCTAAAATATAACCTTACAAATTTGTTATTATATAAAATAAATAATTAATTATAAAAAAAAATAATTTATCATTTAATTTTTTAAAATATAAAATTAAAATATACAATTTTTTTTTTTTAATATATAAAAATAATATACTAATACCATATTAAATTTAAAACTCTCATAAATTGATTTTACATATGGACAAATGATGCATAGTGAGAGAAAACAAAAGTGTAGCCCACCTAGTAGCATTGAAAATGGTCATAATTTTGGCCACTTCTCCATGAAAAAATTTGGGAGGACAACTTATGAGATGAGCATGAGGAAGGTACCTAGATAGCTACTACCCTTTTTGCTTCATCATTCCATATACACCCTATTTCTCCAACATTGAATGTTTGTTTTACATACCTACAAAACACAAACACTACAAA
>VDFB02199996.1:0-13267 GCA_007258455.2 Sequoia sempervirens
TTATCGTTTTATTTCCTTCGCTTGACTTTATTATTTCCTAAGTCTTGGATGGTCCCATGCTCCCTCGTTTAAAAAACAACTTATGTCATTATTTATCATTGGCCTAGTGATGTCCCCTCGTTCTTTTAATAAATGTTTTATATTTTGCAGAGGGACAAGTTTGCGTGACCGTAGATCAATTATCATTTGATCTCAGCCGTTCCCCATCATCCCGTGATGACCCCACCACACTGTTTTGGTTGATCGCGATATCACGGGCGAGCGCCACATGTCTCATTTAATGAAGCTGAAGAGATGATAGAAATACTTTGATACATTTATTTGGTTTTAATACATTATGTAGCGGGTTACTAAAGCATTTATGAGATGCATGTGTTTCAAATCAACGAAGATGTTATAATCTTGGTAGGAAAGGTGCTTGATGGTTAATGACAAAGCTAGCGATTGTGTTTAACGAATAGGATTACCGATGGTTGAGATCCACGGTTTCCCGCCATCGCGTGATCAGAAGTTGTGAGGTCTTTATTGATTGTGATATTGCGGGCGAGCGAGCTGCCAGTATTCAAAGAAGAGGGATGATTTTAAATTAAGAAATGATTTTGATTGCTCTAAATTAATATCTTGTTTGAAAAAACAAGATATCTCTTGAGATTTTTTATATAATAATAATTATTTATAAAAATAAGATATAAAAATAATATGTTAAATTACTTCACATAAAAAGTAAGTTTCTAAAATAATATACTTAAAATTAAAAAAAGAAATAATAAAATAGAAAAAAAATAATTTCTAAATAATAAAGTAGAAATAAAATTGTTAAGGAATGAAAAATAATTATAATTTTTTAAGTTTTAAAATAATTTATTTAAAATCAGAAAAAGAAAATTAAATAAAAAAGGAATATCCTAAATTCATTATTACACATAAAAATTTGTTTCTTAATTACCTTATTTAAGACATAAAAAAATATTCAATATTATTAGTTTAAGCTTTTTTTTTTTTGATACGCAAGGTTATGATTTGTATTAAAGTATTAAAGAAAAGATACAATACGTTTGCATAGCAGGATAACTGCCAAACTTCCATGAAACCTAGACCTACCAACCCGGGAGCATGCTACGTCCTGCACAAAATTGTAGTCCCACTGCATACCTCAGAAACCAGCATCAATTTATAAAATTTAACACAAAAAATGTCATGCACTGAGGCTGAGTCTCACAGGAAACCATTAATTTCTGCAAATGAGGTAAAATATTCCTCCCATTCGATACCCTCCTCCGTCACCAGCCCCAGTTTTCTTTTTAGAAATTCAATCGCCATTGCCGAGATCATCCTGTGCCTCATGAGCTCTGGCCCCTTTAAGTCTAAGAGAAAAGGATATACCTTTACTGCCTCATCCGTCTCCCAAAGGAGCTCCAAGTTAGAGGGGTGTGAGATTCCTTTACCCACAAAGGCCACTTTCAGTGTCTTCTCCAACCCTCCTAACAAGTCGCCGCGAAAAAGATTCACCATCAATTCCTTTGCCTCCACCTTAGATACTTCCAAGTCCAACATGACGACCAAGAACCATGAAGAAATGTGAGTGTTATCCCTCACAAATTCCTTCCTATCCAGGTGGCCCTTTCCTAAAATCATTTTGACCGCTACCATGATCAAAGGATCATCCTCAAGCAAAATTCTTTTCAGCCTTTGGTCAGTTATCTCCCTAAATGCAATTTGTCTCTCCATCGCCACCAACGAAACAAGAGTGTTGATGCTGAAACTTTCCAACCCCTCCACTGAGATGGAAATGATGAATTTCGATCTGCTCATCTTCACCATTAGCTGCCCACTGGTCAAAAAAATCCCTGCACAGAAACAACCAACAAAATGAGTTTCGAAAACCATACGGAGAAAAAGCCATCGCCCATCCACATTTAAAAGGCCCGCATACAACAAGACCGAACCAACACACACGCGCCTGAAATGATGTCGATGCAAGGCAATCCGTCCTTGCAAGAAATTTTCGTCCTGCAACCACAAGCCTTAAGTCGGCAATCACCTCATCAGGATCAACTTCTACCACCCGGCCGATTTGCATAATCTTACATGATGAATATACTTTACATGTCACTCTTTTTATCCTTGGCATCATGAATCATTAATACCTCAAACGCTTCCAAGAACTCCCCAAAGTTCGCGGACTTCCATTTCTTTTGAGGGCTTACTGCTGACGTTCCCCTGACACCTTGGTTTATCACTGGCAAAACTGAGGTGATGTGGCCTTGCCACAATACTGCCAACTTGCACTCCCCTTCCGGCACCCCAATTTCCTCTCCCATCACCAACTAATGATTTTCCTTTTCTTTTCCACTGGGCTCGTGAATAAATGAGAGAAGGAACATGACGGGGAGGGGGGGGGCACCCTACCTTCCACATTGTTAGTTTAAGCTTTTACTAAAGGTTTTATTGTACAAAAATATTAAAATAAAAAATATTAAAATAAGATAGGATTTTTATAATAAATGCAAATATAAAATCAATTTAAAATTATAAAATTAAATACAAAGAAACTATAATTAATTTATTATTACACATAAAAAAAAGTTTTAAAATTAATATTAGGGTTAGAGTTAGAAAAAGGGTTAGGGTTAGAGATTAATTAGTCTTAGGGTTTGATTACAGTTAAGATTCAACTATGGTTAGGATTAGGATTCAATTGATGTTCAATTAGGGTTAGGGTTCAATTAGGATTTCCATTGGGGTTGGGGTTCAATTAAGATTAGGATTCAATTGGTGTTAGGGTTCAAAAGGGTTCAATTAGGGTTAAGGTTAGAATTATAGGATAAATCTTTGGATAAAGGTTAGGATTAGGGTTGGGGGATTAGGAATCAACTAGGGTGAGGGTTAGAATTCAATTAGGGTTAGGGCTACGATTAATTTCAAGCTAGGGTAAGGGTTAAACTAGTGCTAGGTTTTAATAAGGTTTAGGATTCAATTAGTATTACAATTAGAATTAGGGTCACCATTATAATTAGGGTTAGTATTAAAATTATAATTATGAATAGAGTTTGAATTATAGCTAGGGTTAGAATTAGAATTAGGGTTATAATTAGGGTTAGGGTTATAATTAAGATAAGCTTTTGGGTTAGAATTCAATTAGGGTTAGGTTTAAGTTTAGGATTAAAATTTAATTAGGGTTAGGGTTCAATTGGAGTTAGGATTCAATTATTGCTCTAAGATAAATCTTAGAGTCAACATTAGGGTGAAGGTTGGGGTTAGGGTTAGGGTTTCAAATGAATCTTGGGGTCAACATTAGGGTTAGAATTAGGATTAAGGTTTGAGTTATGGTTTGGGTTTAATTAGGGTTAGGGTTCAATTGGAGTTAGGATTCAATTATTGCTCTAAGATAAATCTTAGAGTCAACATTAGGGTGAAGGTTGGGGTTAGGGTTAGGGTTTCAAATGAATCTTGGGGTCAACATTAGGGTTAGAATTAGGATTAAGGTTTGAGTTATGGTTTGGGTTTAATTAGGGTTATAGTTCAATTATGGTCAGGGGATAGGGTTCAATTAGGGTTGTGGTTAGCATTAGTGTTATAGGATAAAACATGGGGTAAAGTTTAGGGTTAGGGTTAGAATTCAAGTAGGGTTAGGTTACGATTCAATTAGGGTTCAATAAAATTAGGGTTAGGGTTAGGGTTAATTTTAGGTTAGGGTAATAGTTCAACTAGGGATTTAGGGTTAGGGTTTTGATTATGGCTCAACATTAAGGTTATGGTTAGGATTATGGTTCAATTAGGGTTTTGATTAGGAGCTACAAGTTAATATTAGGGTTAAGGTGGAGATTAATTAGTATTAGGGTTAGGGAATTATTATGGTTAAGATTCAACTATGGTTAGGTTAGGATTCAATTGATGTTTAAAATTAGGGTTAGGGTTTTAGGATAGAGTTTGGGATCAAGGTAAGGGTTGGGGTTAGAATACAACTAGGAATAGAGTTATGGTTACAATTACGGTAAGGGTTAATATTCAGTTAGGATTTAATTAGCATTAAGATTAGGGTTTATATTCAATTAGGATTAGGGTTAAACTAGGGTTAAGATTAGGTTAGGGTTATAAGATAAAGCTTTGGGAAAATGTTAGGATTAAGGTTGGGGTTAGGTTTAGGACTCAACTAAGGTTAGGGTTCAATTAATTTTAGGAACAATTAGGGATAGGGCTAGGATTAATTTTAGGCTAGGGTAAGGGTTCAAGTAGGGTTAGGTTTTACTAAGGGTTAGGGTTAGGATTCAATTAGTATTACAATTAAAATTAGGGTTAGGGTTTAATTAGTGATATGATAATGGTTAAGGTTTAATTAGTGATATGATAACGGTTAGGGTTTAATTTAGGTTAGAGCTAGAGTGTAATTAGGATTACGGTTTGGGTTCAATTATGGTTAAGGGTTCAAGTAGGATAAGGATTAGGGTTAGAGTGTAATTATGATTAGAGTTTGGGTTCAATTAGGGTTACAAAATAAATATTTTATGTTAGTTGTAGGGTTAGGGTTAAGTTAGCATTAGGTTAGAATTAGGTTTAATGTTAGGATTACAGTTAAGGTTCACTTAGCGTTAGGGTTAAATTGTAGTATGGTTAGGGTTATGATTTAATTAGGTTCAAGGTTCACTTATGGTTAAGGTTCACTTATGGAACAACTGACAAGGATTTTAAAGACCTCCTACACTTTGGGCTCTGAAAGACCCGGGAGGGTGATCCCTTAATGCGTTTACAACCTCTGGACCATTATCATAAACAACATTAACAACAACAGATAATCTCATTTAATAGCTCAACATAATAGGATAATATTGAATAGAATTGGCCATTCATTAGTAATATCAACTATTTAGAGCATGAGATAACTACAACACATTCCACAGTGTAAAATAGTCATTGATTTGTAATTTATAGCAAGCGAAAGGTAAAGACAAACAAAATATTGAACCATACAAATTAGTACAACTTAGATCAGTGCCATATATCCATTGAGGGAGTCAAATTCATAAACATCTAAGGGTTTATGACATATTTAACACATAACATATAAGATCCTTGAGAACATTGCTTTTACAATTTCATCAACATGTATTCTAACCCAATACTACTTATCAAATCCTCATATAGAACATATCCACCTACAATCCCATTCAAGCATTTTAATTAATTCCTTGAATTAAATCCAAAACAAAAACCATACACACCACAACAGTGAGATGAACGGGACAACCCTTGATTATCTTATTCAAAATTCAGATATGCATGTACAATGGAGAGACATGAGTTTGAATTAATCATTTCAATTAAAATGCCATTACTGTCATAAAATATCAAATCCCCATGAATTCAAAACCTACTATAGAATGACTCAAAACCTAAATTTCATTTTCCTTAAAACCATCGAACTTTACAATTTGCTCTGCAACTCTACCTAGACTCGACCAAAAAATATCTAACTTGCTAACCCGTACTTCTGGCCTTGAAATCCTTCTTATAGAAATGAAGGAGAAAACAAGCATTGGGCCAGAAAGCACACACATCACTAGCCAATTGGACCACTTTGTGACATTCCAAAATTTGTTACAACAACAATTTCCTGGAGAATCCTCTTGTTCATCATGCCCGCTGAGAATGATTGATGCAGCAACAAAGCTTCAAGAATTCCACTCCAAGACTGCCACCAAACACAAAATTGTAATCCGTTGTAACTGCAACAACTGGCTTGCCAACCGTTAACAACCTACTCCTTTTTACTCCTCCTCAGTTAAATATACGTTTACCCATTTATGGTATTCCTCATCAGTTGGCCAATTAAAATTGATTACCTCATTTACCTTGTCACTATAAGGTGTATACTTAACTGCCACCTGATTCGCTTCTCTTTCAAAAGATTCAAAGAATGAACTAGTGCTAATAATTTTATCCATACAACTCACCAATAAATCATAATCCGAGTCATCACAAATTAATCTAATTTGACAATTGATGACTTCATTTGCCTGATCCTGCCATTGTTGGAGTGACTTGATATTTCCTTGCTCATCAATTATGTTAGGTAGCAATGTGTCGCTCCAATCATCAAAGTTTTTCACCAATTCTCTAATATTCCTACTCAAGTCATCTGGTAAGGTCTGAAAACCTTGTAATGACTTAACTAATACCTGAGTAGGCCTTAATGATTTGGGCCTATTATTTACATCAAACCTTGAAGCTTTATACATGATGTCAAGATCATTGGCCCTAGGGATCCATCTTTCAATTAATGGTACTACAACCTCCTAATCCCTATCAATATTCTTTATTGCACTTAATAATAAAGAATATAAAGAATGCATAGATGACAATCTGTCATCAACTTTCTCATTTAAATGTCTCAATACAACATTTACAACCTCCCTTTTCTTTAAGAATATTCCCTCCTCACTCACCTTCAAGGATGCTTGTAACTCTGAAATCTTATGCATTAGCTGCTTCTTCGAAGGATCAACAAAGTATTCCATTTCTTCATCAATTAGCTCTAAAGCAGGGCTAAGGGAAGGAGTTTGACTAGGGGACCCTAGTGTAAACACAATAGGAGAAGCAGGAGGCACTGACCTTGATGTGGAAGGTAATGTTCTAATCCCTGGAGCACTTGATGTCTCCCCAATCTACTTGTTCTTTAACCTGTCCACCTTAGTCTGCAGCTCAACATTCCTTTGCTGCATCTTGCTATATTCCTCAATTATGGCATTGTACTTCTCCATTAAGATTTTATTTTCAACCTCCTCTCTTTCAACAGTCTTTTGGGCCAATTTGGCCACATTTACAGTCAAATTAGTAGCCTCTGTGGTTGAGGCCTCTGAAGCTCTCTTTATTATCAACCCTCTTAGATTTGGGTTAATATTAGTAACATTCGACTTTCTCCCTTGAGGGGCCAAAGCCCAAATTGCTAAAGTTTCATACTCTTCACTAAAGGAAAAATATTGCAATGCTGCCTTGACCTCTTCTTCAGAGTCTTGTAAGGGGTGCTTGGACTTCAAAATAGCATTGAAAGCTACAACATCTGCAATGTCCCATTCAAGTAAAATCAAGACACCAACTTGATTTACAAATTTTCTCCCCTCCTTAGGAGTGATGTTCTTGAACTCTTCCATTAGTTCAGCTTTCACTTCATCATCATTCTCCTGGTCTGACCTATCAGGTCTCAATTCTCTTCTCCTCTTGCATTTATCTTGATATTCTTCCAATTTCATTCTCCATACTAGTTGCAAGAACATAGTTTTTACAAATGCATTGTCATCTAGAAACTCTTTATATGCCTCCATTCTTGCATCTTGTACACATTTTCCTTTCATATCCAGATCAGAGAGAACCAATTTAGCTGACCTAGGAGGGGGAGGCATACCCATCTGTATTTCCTGGTCAGTGACAACAATCTCATCCACTAAATTCTCTTGTGATTGTTCAATTCTTTGCATTTTAGGGATTGGCTCTGATGGTGGTGGTGAGGGACTATTTTCAGGTGATGCATCCAAGTCAATAATCTTGATTGCTCCAGGAATTTTGAACTTTGGACCTTTTTGTGTAGGAAATTTCATTATTTTATTTCCCTTTCTATCCTCTTCTTCTTCATCACTACTATCATTTCTCTTCCTTTTGTAAATAGGCCATCTTTCTGTAGGTTGGTAAGCTAGCCTCACTTCAATTGGCTTGGCATCTTTCTCTTGTATGCCCAAATCTGACTCCAAGTTTATCTTTTTGGTCATCAAGGTGCCCATGATTTCTTTGAAGTTTCCCATCAAGAAGTCAATTTTCTTATTATATGGACTGAACTCCATCAATGGATCATACTTTGGATCTATTTTGTGCACAATTCTAATAGATTGTCATAAGCTACCCACTTCTCCTTGTTCAACTCCTGCCTATTTAGGTCAAATTCATTTCTAATCAAGTCTTCAGGGAAGTTGAACTCATGCACAAACTTACCACCTTTTATCCTTTTTCTGAAAAGAGCAAAGAAGCCCTCAAGATCATGCTGTCACTTGGGGCCACACCTCAAATGGTATTCCTCAAAAAATTTCCCAAAATGTATCCAGCCTCCCTTTGAAAAAAAAAAATCTGACACCACAGTGTAATCTGAGAAGAATGTTCCTTTACCTTTCCCAGTAAGGTTGTCCTCATGGATACAACCAATTTTCCACATGACTTCTGCAAACCCCACTCTTGGTGGCACATTGTACGACAATATATGAGGGGTCCCTTGAAAACCATACACCCTCAAGACAATGCTAACTGGGTATGGAATGATATCACCCCAGTTATGGCAAACCTTCAATTCTGGCTTCCTCCCCTTTGGTTTGAGGAAATCATGCAACTCCTCAGGAATCTTGGGTATATTTACCATCAGCCTGGCTCTCAATCTAGAAGCAAAACAATTGTCAAAATGCACATAACTGGTGTTTTCCCTAAATTACATGATAAATCTGTAGTCCATACCTGTACCAACAATCTTTCTCCATCAACCCACTACCTTAATTCCATATTCTTAGAGAAGAATTCAGCATTCTTATACAAGAACATATACATTAACATGGAATACCAGAAGAATGGAGTGCAGGCCTGTATCATTTTTCTGCAACTTTGACAACCCTTCATGTATCTTTTCGGCCAATAAAGAAGCAAAATCATAAATTACTGAGAAATTAGGGTGTTGTATTTGCACCCCCATAAACATGTAAGCAATAGGCATCACCGTGTTGGGGTGAAAACCCAAAATTTGGCACAATGAGTAAAAGGTATCCAAGAAATGCTTTGCAAAGCAATTCAGTTTGAAAGGTTCTTGTTCATTAGGGCTAATATGGAATTTTGAACCTCCTGCCCTAGCCAAATGAGGTGGGAGAAACTTAGCTCTGAAAAGTGATTTTGACCTCCCATATTCCTGCTTCATCTCTTCAAGATCAATAGGAACCAATAATGTACTAGGCTCACTCAGATCAAAAACCTATCAAAATTCCTCTATGTTGATGCTTAACAGAACCTTTCCATCATTATCTCGAATCACCCGTGTGACAGGGTCATATCGTGCAACCACTGCCCTAAGCAAGTCTATATCAGGGAACAGATTCAGTACCACTAAATTCCCCATATCATACATCCAACCATTAGAAAAGGGGTTGGGATAATTCCTCTATCCAAACCACAATATGAACATCTCTAGACCAGTAAGAGGAACCCTAACATCAACTATGTTAGAACAATTATATACTAATCCCTCCCCTAGAGTTTTTCCTCGCATAAAAAACAACCCTTTCTTCCTATCATTTGTCGACAAGGGCAATTGATCCAGGAAATCATCATATAAGTTTCTACTTAAATAATCAATCTGGCCAAAGTACTGCTTTGTCGGTGCCATCCTGAGTAAACTAGGGCTTCCTTGCTATTTCAAACTTTAAACAAACTAGGGCTTAACAAAATATGAAATTACAGAACAAAACCTTGCAATTTCCCACAATTAAATTAACTTATAGCCCTAAAACAACTATCAATAAGCCCTACGACAAGCACATAACAAATTTCCCCCAAATTCAAATTCATAATAACCAGGAGATACAAAAAATGAACTCACGGATTTGTGCTTGCAAAAACCCAAATTATTGTTGTAACAATTTGTAACTTCGTCCTTGGCTCCGCAAGTGCTCCGCAAAGATATTTTGAATGCTTTATGATACCAAAAGCAGAAGAAAAATTGCTTTATTTCGATCAAACCTTGGCAGTAGATGTCATGTCTGCCATTAAAGTTTACTCGCGCGCTGCACGAACGACTCCAATCACATTCGATGCATACTCAAATATTGGCCGTTGATATTTCACCTTGGTCAAATCATCGAATGACTACCTTCAAATCAAACTAGCATAATAGATCCATCGTGGCAACAAGGGTCCCACCATACCACCTGTTGCCAACAAAATCCATGTGGCGCTCACCCGCGATATCACAATCGATAAAAACCTCGCAACTTCTGATCACGCGATGGTGGGAAACCATGGATCTTCAACCATCGGTAATCCAGTTCATCCAACACAGTAACTTTGTCTTTAACCATTGAGCACCTTTCCTACCGAGATTATAACATCTGCGTTGATTTGAAGCATGTGCATCTCATAAACACTTTAGTAACCTGCTGCATAATGTATTAAAATCAAATAGATGCATCAAAGTATTTTATCATCCCTTTGGCATCACCGAACGAGACATGTGGCACTTGCTCGTGATATCGCGATCAACCAAGATAGTGTGGTGGGGTCATTGCGGGATGGCGGGGAACGACTGAGATCAAACGATGATTGATCAACGGTCATGCGAACTTGTCCCTCTGCAAAATAAAAACATTTATTAAAGGAATAAGGGGACATCACTAGGCCAATGACAAACAATGACATAAGTTGTCACTTAAATGAGGGAGCATGAGACCATCCAAGACTTAGGAGAATAAAATTAAACGAAGGAAATAAAATGATAAAACTAAAGGGGGCCAGACCTAGACGAAGCAATGGGACTTAAGATGTTTTAAAAACCCTCCCAAAAAGTAACGACCGAATAGATCCTTCCTAAGGCGTAAGATAATACTAGGGTTTTACATGAATACAAAGGTAAAACCCCAACCCTAGGCTTTTCCCAAACACCATAGATGACCAGAGACATAAGGTAGGATAAAACTTTGAAGTTCCATTAAGTAGATGGTTAAAAGGGTAGAGGGGAGAGAGATGTGAGTGAGAGAGAGAGAGAGAGACCTGAGAGAGGGAGAGGGGGTAGGAGGGTGAGACTTGAGAGAGAGAGGGAGGGAGCGAGGGAGTGGGATATAGATAGAGGGTAGAGGGTTTAAGGGTTAAGGGTAGAGGGGAGAGAGATAGAGGGAGTGAGTGAGAGAGAGAGACTTGAGAGAGGGAGAGGGGGTAGGAGGGAGAGTCTTGAGAGAGAGAGGGAGGGAGTGGAAGAGAGATAGAGGATAGAGGGTTCAAGGGTTAAGGGTAGAGGGCTAAGGGTAGAGTGGAGAGACATAGGAGTGAGTGAGAGAGAGAGAGAGACTTGAGAGAGGTAGAGGGGGTAGGAAGGAGAGACTTGAGAGAGAGAGAGAGCGAGAGAGAGAGAATTAGGAGGGGGAAGGGAGAAGGGAAGATGGGAAGAGGGGAAGAGGGGAAGAAACAACCCATTAGGTCTACACATGGATAAAAATTCATAAAATCAGATCTCCCATACATATTTTGTTGAAACCTAGGCTTGAACCTCTCATTTCACATGCTTTTCTTCACAAAAATCTTGAGGACAACAACTATACCTTATTTATTTCTCATCCTACGCCCTATTCATGCATCCTAAAATTACAATAGTATCCATGGGGCCTCTTACACAAGCTACAATAATCATAAAAAGTGTAAGAGCACCTTTATATCATGTTTGGACTACAAAACCCTCAAAAATAGGGTAGCTGGGATGTATGCAAAGAAATGAATATTTCTAACTCAAATCAACGCCTTAAGCCCTCAAATTAGATTCAAATCAAAGATAACACATATATTCACGAACTAGAATTGATTTCACATCAAAATATGGCTGCATGTGACCGTACAATGCTGCATAATAGGAAAAATATAGAAATTTTGAAGAAAAAGATAGATTTTTGAATGTCAAGAGCTTGTATTTTAAATCCTCAACCATCAACAACCATTACAATGATCGCTTTATGCATTTTAAAGGAATTTACACGTCAACCACTTTTCACCACCTCTACAACTGACTTTTTAATCTTTTATGATCACATGAAACATAAAACACACTAATTTCAAGGTTGTTAACATCACTATTGAAATGTTTTAATTTTTTGACCTTTCAAACATTAAAAAGTACATCATTAAATTAATTATGTAATGGCATAAAAATTAAAAACATCATGAATTAATTATGTAACCACATAAGTCAAATATAATTCTATCAAGAAATTAATATCAAATAGATAATATAATCGCATAACTCATACATTTCAATGTCATTGATCTTCTTCTTCATCCAACTCTTTGTCTGTATCATCCATCCTAGATTCGACATTGTAAGGATTGGTCATATCATCATCATCATCATCGATATCAGTTTTAGATAATGTCATCATCCACATGGATATCATCTTCATGAACATTAACTCCTACATCATCATTATCTAGTTCCTCTCTTTGACATCTTCGTCGACATCATCAACTAACCGTTGATCCCGATCATCATCTACATCATCTTCTAGTTCTTCGGTATCTTCTTCTTCCACCACATTATACTTTACCGGCCTTCCTCTTGGATCATGTCTAACAACAAATGACCAACCCGCTTTACCTAGAACCTCTAAGTAAAATACCTGCTCACATTGGCTTGAAGAATATAGGGCTCATTTCCAGATCGCTTGATCGACCTTGTATTAACCATGGTAAATCCATTATCATGTTCAATAACAGTTCTCTCGGGATCATTTTCATTCAATCGTAGCCTGTACCATAGGACGACGGACATAATTAATTTGAAGGACTTAAAGTCACACTCAAATATATCATCCAAAATCCCATAGTATCGATTTTCTGAGACTTTTGGATGTATGTTGCTTCTAGATGAAACATTAGTTACCTGAAAGACTGCAGTTATACCAGAATCACAAGTTTTCTTCATGTCATCCAACATTCTGATTCAAAATTTATGACCATTGCACTACATAGCCTTGTGGTGTTTCACCTGCAATATGTCAAACATGTAAGAATTATTGCAATATCGTCAGTTGATAAACATATTTATTCTTGGCCGAATGTATGCAAAGAAAACAATCTCAACATATATATACATTAATATAATTGAAAATAATTAAATAATATGGGTGATTAATATATTTAAACGTACCTGTTTATCTCTTAAACCATATGCTAAATCAATTTCCCTTTGTGTAACATTGGAATCTCCATTACGATGAGCTTCTTTAACCAATGGAGCCACACCTTCCCATGTTAATGCATGACCATATTGTTGACATCATTCAATTCATACCATCATCCAATCAAGATTGTTTATGATGTACAAATATAGTGCATCCCACTCTCGACCAACTATATCAAAAAAAATTGAAATTCACAAACGACGGAGAATTAGTTGAATACAATATATGACCTTAATTTATAATTGAGCATATTGAAGATTAAAAATTAAATAAGTACAATATACATAAAAACCATATGTAAAATGTAT